>JXSR01S022453.1:0-15426 GCA_000969725.1 Ophiothrix spiculata
ATGAGATCCTGCTTAGTGAAAAATCAACTGGCAACACCAACATCGTCGCCAAGAGACAACAAGTAGCGTCAGTCTCATCTCAGTGTTGACAAAGGCAACAGCGTTTGCCGAAACGTACACAAAGTAAGTGAACTTTTGGATCAATTTCAATGAATCTATCACTCATTTATTCCTACGATCCTGATGAATCTATTCAACGATGCTTCAGGTAAAGTAAAAAGTTCATGACGTTTGTGACATATCGAAAAAGAATGACCAAAATTGCAATTGGTATTCTGTAGAACAAAGTTGATCTTCAATTGTTTTGATCGCAACATATCCTTTCAAAAGGAATTTAAAATATTTCCTCCATATAGGAAAATATGTGATGCGCAACTTCGAAAGGTACATTGATATGCAATGCATTGTGGCTTTGCATATCTGATATTATTTGAAGGCGTATTGATCAGGCTTTAAAATTAGACATGATTTTTGAAAATAGACCATTCATTTTTAAAGAACGATGAAAATAGTACAACCTTTCCCTTTTTATTTTTTATATAATTTACAAGTTTATAGCTGCAATAATCTACCCGTCGAACTGACACGTGACATATACTGTCACGAATAAGAAATTGGTCAGCTATGAACGTACGGACATTTTAACTATTTTGAACTTGCATAGGGGACAATGGTTAATTAACCTAACTAATTTATATTCATAGCATTTGACTTTGTACGAGGTTGGTCCATCGCAGCGCAGCTATTTTAAAGCATATGCTGACACTAAACAGACCTTGAAATCTCCTGGGAAGGGGCCTCTCTTTCAACGCTATAGAAAAATAGTGACTTTGTCTGCAAGAAGTGGCTCCAATTTTTAGGTGAATTACAATCTTGTATTTTAAGACCATTGATTGACCTTTTATTGGAGTTAAATGATTAAAGCAATACTATAAGGTGTTAAAAATGAAGCGCCCACTGTCACCCATGACTTTTGATTGTTTGGTCTTATTAGGTTTGTTTTTGGTAGATATGAATACCCTCCAAACGATTTGGCTCAAAGATGCTTACTTTTTCTGTTATGGTCATTTGTTGAATTACATTCGAGATCCCGAATTTAATTCCATATGTATTAGTATAGGAAAGCATGCACGTGCCTTTTATCCAATTTATTGATGTCAAAACAATTTGTTTCACAAAATACATTTGAAAATACTTTTAGATAGTCACATTCCTCCATTTTATGCTGTTTTTACTATAAACCATGTTTGATCAAAATCTTATAGTATTGCTTTAAAGGGGACTCGAATTAAGTGGCTCGACTTTCAAACACTCAAAACACAGTGGTTAATTCACCAAAATATGAGAACATCCGTTAACACCTTTAAAAATGGTAAGGGTCCCCTTGGTCTTCAACCATCGCTGTATTACGTTATTAAACACGGAAATATGAACGAGTGATCATGAATGTTTAATTACTAACATCGCCAAGGTTTCTTAGAAGAACTGGAGTAAACTTCGTATTTGTATTCCATAAAGGCTTTGTATATTAATAAAACAGTCCTAAAAGCAGGAGAGAGAAATAGATCTGTCTAAATTCCCGAGGGGGGAGGGGGTTGCTCGAAGAAAAATGTAGTGCGCATAAGCACCTAAAAAACGGACCCAAAATGTCGTAATCATGTACAACAAACTCCAAACCCTTATTTGCGTAAAATATTGAAAATCATACCCCTAAATTTCGTAATACACTTAAATTGACCTCTAATCACGTACCCAAAGGGGTGTGTAAGACCCATAATGGTGTCTCAGACCAACATTGATACGTAACCTATAACGGCGTGTGGAATCAAAAATGGCGTCTAAAACCAACAACACCTTTGGCCGCCCATAGATTGACGTCACGACAAAATGTTTGATAGCGAAAATTTTGTTTGGTGGTCACTTTTGAATTCACCCATAGCGTTAAAAACCTATTCAACTTTATGTCTGCATTGAAAACAAGCTTTACACCTTGCAGTGTGTAAATATGAAATAACCATGATTGCCTTAGTTATCTCAGCGTGGTTTAAACAAGGTCATAGCCCGATCAGCCGAAAGCGCCCCAAAATACTGCAAGTATACAAAAACGAAAAATGAACGAAGCGACATATCTTCAACATTGGCCAAAATCGACCTGAATCTAGATCGTGCAACATAAATATTTGCAACATAAATTTGAGGGTCTGATTTGAAAACAGACATCGTGTAATCTCTAAAATATGAACAATTAGAATGTTGCACAGTCCAGGTTTTTTACAATTTATTTCGGATAATTTTGCCATAGAGAACTTAAACAAGATTGAAGTTAAGTGAATGGAAAAAAATTAATCTTTGTAAAGTGACATTATTTTTTCAGTCTATTATCCATGTATTACTTAGTTTAAAGTTTAAAAACTTAATTCAGTCATTTTTTCAGCATTTATTCGAGAAAACATTAAACATGAAAAATCTTTTCATCGTTTTTTTCCCGAACTGAAAAAAATTGCACAAAATATAGAATTAACACTTAAGTGCATTAAGGGAGAGGTCCATATGGACCCTGGATTTGTTTCTCGTACGAAGCGCGAAAACCCAACAGATCCTATAAAATTGTTAGGGTCCTAAGTGTTAAACACCGTGTAAAAAAGTTTCTAGTTATTAACTTTCCAGGGCGGTGTAGAGTTACAGAGTACTCATTCAAGGTCAGCTTGTTGTTCCATTTTGTGTCAATCACTACAAGAGGATATACAAATAGAGACGAACCAATATGTCAACCTTGACTTCAAATCTTCTTTTCAATCTGATCTCAAAACATAATCCGGAACTATTTTTGGTACCCACTCTTTAACAAGAACTACAGGCATATATTGTCATTATTTCACCATTTTTCAACCTCTGAATTTTTTATAAAGAAAAAAAGTAATACTTTCAATTGCATATTTAAATTATTTACACCATTTTTATAACGGTAACATCTATCCTTTATATACAAAAACACGACCACGTATACTCCATAAGATTAAACTATTCATTTCTTGTGTCTGCTGGATTATTCTCTGCAGAATTGTTGTCAGAAGTGAAACAAACCCATCAATCAATTCACTAACAGGTTATTACTCAACAATACTGAAAACTGACAAATCCGGAAACGACTTTATTACTTAACAATACTTAAAACATCAATTCAGTAACGAATGCATCTACCTTAGAGATTTGTTAACCATATCAGGAGACATACTCAAATATCTGTCTGTAAGTGCGTTTGAAGTCAACTTTTAAGCTTTATATTTTTGGTTAAATAATAAGTGTAATCTTCTTCTAACATCAAGTAACACAAATTGTTCTATCTAACTATCCATGTCCCGTAGCTGTTGGCCGTTGGGGCGACATACTGACGGTACTGGAAATGTACCTGGTACTTGAAAAATGTTTTCCTCTATCTTCAGCTTTTCTGATGAGCTGTTGCAGCTGTTGCCAGTCCAGGCCAGTAGAGTCTCCGATGTTGTTATTCCATGTCCTTGCAAGTCTTCCTCTCTTTCTTGGGCCATCTATGCCCCCTTACATAATAGTTATATTTCCATCTGGTCACATGCCCAAACCATTGCAACTGTCTACACTTTACAATTGTCAACAAATCTTCATGCTCACCAATGTAGCTTTGGATCAGCTCCCTTATCGATCTGCTTGTCGAGGTGTGAGATGCGTAGTGAACCTTGAGTAGTCTGCGCATGGAGTTCGTTTTGAAAGCATTGATGTGCTTTCCATTTCAGCATTCAACATTTCAGCATTTCCATCCCTAGCTGCTACGCGCTCTTCTGCAGCCTTGCAGTAAGCACTGCTGTTTGATGGGTTCATTTATCAATTTTTCGACAAAAATGCACTGTCACAATAAATGCAGGTCCTTAAAAGTGTTTAAGTTGGTTCTGGAATTAGTTGTTGAACCGTAATATCTGTTTCCATAATTAAATTTCACATTTTGTCTAAAAAATGCTCCATACATCATTTTTAGCCAATATTTTTGAAATTTCATTATTGGTGGCGCAATTCATTTTTTTTAAATTAATTATATGCATATTGCATACATTAAATGAATAACATTTGTTTATGGTTACCTCTAACCTCGTCTTTTGTTACTTTGAGTTTGGTGATGTCTGTTGTTGTTGACATGTTACTAACTACCTCTCTCTCTCTGTTTTTTCAACATTAATATATCCAGAAATTGTAATAACCTGAAAAGATATCATTGAATTTGATTTGAATGCTAACTGAAGACAAAATAACTGAAAATTCAACTTAAGTCGCTCAACATTGAACAATTCGACTTTAAACAAACGTTCAGTTATTTGCCAATAAGAAACTCTAAGAAACAACAGTAAGAATAAAGCATCCCCAAAGCTTCACACAAAGGTATATTAAAAATGAAATCTAACATATTGGTTAAAATATTTGAATTTTAAAATACGGTATTCAGATATCGGGTCCTTATATAATTGCTAATGTAGAATATTTAATGTTTGCATTTAATGCCCAATAGCAAAGAAATATTGTTACAGTCTTTTTAAAAATTGAAATTTTCATTTCTTGATAACTATCGTTGAAAAGCAACAATTGTTTAAAGAAAAGATAAAATTTATCTTATAACAGTTGCATTCATGTAATGTATCAAATATTATGTAAAATAAATGAAACATCATATCAGACTGATTAGGAAGAGCCGTTTTTTATTTCACTAAGAGAAACAACAAACTTAAATCGTTATCTTACATCAAAAGGAACATATATATTGCAAAAATCATGAAGTTTGGATTAACTGTCAGGAATAAAGTAATTTATGCTAAAATTAAATACGGTATGCTTATTATTGCACAATGTTCCTTTAAAACAATTACTTAATGACTTTAGCAACAAGTTTCCGATTTCCCTTCAAGCTACGTAGACTATTAGTTGTCGTATGAAGAGACTAATTACATTGTAACCTCCTTCAACGTCTGGTGATGTAAAACGCAATTGATACACACTCGAGAAAAATAATAGTATCGTCTTACCTCTGATTAATATGCTGTCTTGAAAAGTCATAGTTACCAACTGAATGATAAATTGAGGAGTGAATTTAACATAAACGGTATAATATTATGCAATCAACATATGTTTTTGTAAAATTATTATAAACAATAAATTAAACTCTACCTAGATTTTTTGCCGAAAAAATATTGTTTCTAATCTCGTTCAGAATTTGCCCCATTGATTCGGTTTTTTTCTGTTTTTTTTCGGGGGGGGGGGGGGGGTTTTTATAAGTAAGATCTTTAACTAAATGACGTTAGATAATTCTGTGAACATAACCAAATAAATCTTATAAATTTGTTACAAAGTCATCGATAATTAGAAAAAAGAGAAAGTTCTTATGCCTCCATTCAATGCAGAAACGACAATATATAGAAAGTGATGTTAAATTCATTTGTGTTATAGTGAATTTTTATATTCCTGTCACCTTATTAAAAGTTTTAGAGGCGTGTCGAGTGTTCCATTCGTCTTAAGAAGTTGTATGCTTTACCTAAAGAACTCAAAGAACTGAAATCAATAGAAATCGAACGTGAGGATACCAGACTGATTTACGGCCATAATTTAAAAAAATCCTGTTTCTCAAAAAACATTGCAAGGCTAATGCAGTGAATGAAACAAGATATACAAAGTATTCGCTCATCATTTTTCGTTACAAATTCCTTTCGTTAAACATTTAATTGTGAAATAGATCATCGACGTTTTCTTCCTTTTTGAAAAGCTCTGTATCTTTTACATTTGCTTTGTTTGAACATTGTTTGCTAGGGAAAAGGCACTATAGTTTGTGTAACTTATAATGGGTCATAAAAAATGATGTGTGGCTTAAATCACCGGTCATTCACATCAAATGTTTTGATTGGCATACAAAGAAAAGAATTGTTATGTCATAGATGTCTGGAAATGTAACCTAAACCAATATCGTGTCTCGATCTGTTTGACAATATATTCCAATAAACCTGATATAAGACCTTGACATGTTCTATTAAAAAAAGGTCATGTAACAGGACTATTCTCTTAAAATGTTGAAAAAAGTTGAGCATTATACTGTTTATTAGTTTTGATCTCAACGCATCCCCTCCAAAATAAGATCTTACCATCGACAATATTCGCGCCTGGTGACACGAATTAAAAAACAACAACATTATAATACACGCTCTTTTTCAACTGTTAATGTTTTGAATTCTTTATTATTGGACCATTTTTTTTAAATCTTTTTTTAAGGAAGGCGCTAGACAGCTTTGAAGTAAATGAAGAAGCAAGATCTATGATGAATTCATTGAATTTTTAAACATATTAAGACCAATTCAGTTGTAACACTTCAGTGGTAACATATTTGACAATTTTTTCTTTTTAATTTTTTTAACAACGAGATTGCGTTGCTCCTTACTTTTGTTACTAACTCTTCTCGAAATTTCAACAGATACCAGAGCACTAAAATATGTGTCGCAACATCTATCTTTCTGGATTTTATTACGTAATTAATCTCGGTTTTAGTCTGATTTGTTAAAAAGGTGTAAATCCATTAGGTTGAAAAAAAAATTTATTAACACCAAGATTTATTGACGTCATTCGCCACTAAAGACATTTTCAAAACAGTTAATTTAAATGGTGTATGACCACAAATGGATTTGCTGTTTAAGGTGGAATTAAAGACTATTCTTTAAGATGTTTAATTGAAAATGGGTTATTTTATGGAGTAACTTCAGGGATCAACTATAAAAAGAACAAAATATGCTCTTTAAAGTTATTTCAACCAACGTTTAACAAGTTTTTAATGGATATATCTTTATAAAACGGAAATTATCTTGGAATTCATGGCAAGATTTAAAACATAACCTAAGTTTGTTGTAAAATTCTTTTTGACTATTGAGTAAAAATCATCAATAACTTCAGGTCTAATTATCACTTAATCAGATTGCAGCGGGCCTAGAACAAGGTTATTCGTTTTATTTTAGGTAAAGATTATATGTATCATATTAGCAAAGCCGATTTTCAGAAATTAGGCATGTCAGACATCAGTACCAGAGCCGAACAGCTCCGTCTTAATCATGTTTTTAATATTTTTAATGATTCTTGTCCAAGCTACATGAATGAAAATTTTATCAAACTGGCTAATCTCCATCATTACAACATAAGGGGTAGCTCTTTTAATTTTCAAATTCCCAAAATCAAAACAGCTGATTCTGCATCTTTTATCTACAATGCAATCCGTAATTGGAATCAGCTGCCGAAGGATGTCAAATCGTGCTCTTTTAAACATTTTATAAGACAAAATGTAAAACTCACCTGCTTGACCTGTTTTGAAGTGTATATAGCATTTAATTGTGTATAATAATTATTGTTTTCTACAAAAAGACCCCTTTGGAAATAAGTCTTTGTCTTCAGCGGCGTAGCTAGGGTGTCTGGCTGCAAAAAACTGGCGCCCCCCGGTACACCCCCCAAAAATGCCAACAGCTTTGAAAAAAAAAATGGCGAAAATGGGTAATTTCTGCTATAATTTGTCTACATTTTTTCAGCGCGCGTAGCGCGGAAAATTTTTGTGCATTTTTTGGCAATATTATTTGCTTATTTAAGCTAAAAAATACTGAAATTGTAAGGGCGCGCAAAAAATTTAGGCAAAAATTTGCTAATTTCAGAAATGTTGGTCCAATTATTTTTTATGTAGCGACGATTTGGAGCACCCCTAGAGATGGCGCCCGGGGCAACTTGCCCCCCTTGCCTCCCCTAGCTACGCCGCTGTTTGTCTTTAAGGGTTATCCTTGGCATATTTTAAGGTCATTACTTTTAAATATTATTGTGTTTATTGTAAAGATTTATATGTGTGCAATTGTTTTAGTATTGACTGTATGATATGCTGAATCAAATCAAAGCAAATCATCTTGAAAGAAAATATGCCTATTATTTTGGTGCCAAAATAAGTTTTTTTTTTAAATAACCAGCAGGCTGATGGCGTCAGTATACATCACCTACTTAAATCAACTACGACAGAGGAAGATTAAGGGCTGAGGTATTACCCTAGATGATACAATTTGTTATTTTTAATGGTCGATCTTATAATTCAGAAACAACATCTTAAACTTGCCATATGTTGTCCCATCACTCTAAGTATGTATTATCACATGGTTGCTCAAAAAATTGCAATAAAAATATTTTTACCACTTTTATAAGGTCGATTTATGAGGAAGATACCTGGAAACTTATGTTACTTTTGGTCAGATTTGATAGATAATCTTTTTGGGTGTGATATGGAACTCCGAATGTGATCAGTTCTCTCGTGTACAGGTAAGGGAGCAACAACACAAATGGGTAAAAAAAACCGTGATTATTAGGTCAAATTTTATTTGATTTTGTAAATTACTGAGGGGCGTTGAATGACCATGTTATACTTTGCTTCCAAGCATTTGGCGCAGTCAAGCGTGAACAACATTCAATCAGCTGCGTATCACTCTATTGCAGATAAACATTCTATATGACCACTCAACTTGATCAGTGAAGTGACCTTGACCAAGGCGAGGTCAAATCAAATTTGAACTTATAATCACGTTTTTGACCCATTTTTGATTTCCCCCCCTTATCAGTACATGAGAATATTAATCACATTCTGAGTTCACACCCAACAAGATTATCTATCAAATCTGACCAAAATCAACATACGTTTCCTTATATTTTCCTCATAAATCGACCTTAACATAAAAAAGTGGTAAAAATATTTTTATTCCCACGTATGCGTGTATTCTACCTGCCTTTCTGATTTGTGTATTTGTAATATAATTGAAAATTCGTACATTATGAAAATAAGTGACCCAGATGGCCCAGCATGGTGTCAATGTTCGCCAACATTGGCCCAACATTGGGCCAACTAATTTTGCTATCTGGGAAAGTGGTTAAATTGTATGCTAATGTTTCATGTCATAGGAACACATTTACCACGTTTCAGATTTTAAATCAGGAAAATAAAAATGATATATGAGGTATTTATCATTTTCTTTGTCAATTTATGGAAAAAAAACCACGAAAATAATAACAAGAAAATCTGAAAATTAAGATTAGTTTATTTACTTCATAAATAGATCCGAATTTCATCTTTAAAACAAATAACTCCATGTTCCCTTTCCTTCCACCTTAAATGATAAATATAATTGTTTACAAATTGCACCTCTTCGTCCTCGTATTGTTTTATTTAGGAAGAATCTATATTGACATGTTTGTTTGCTATGCCATCCAAGACAACCTGCATCCGAAGAGGGGTACCCATATCAGAATGACGAAATAGCGTCTCAGACATAAGGGTCTTTTAGTGACAGGATCAACAAAAATGATATTCTGTTTAAGTGACTGAGCATATATTATGACAGTTTAAAAGAATGCTTTCATTGAGCGTGCCAGTGACCTTTATTCATGAATATCGAGGACTATTAAATAGATGTAACGTCAACCACGAGCCATAAATCGATTCAAATGATGCATGGCTTTAGTTATTTGGAACGTCCAGAATTTGGCCAATAATATGTATATATGCTGGTTCTTAGGGGGACAAATCATAAAATTGTGGTCTTTTAAGTTAAACCTTAAAACACGCGGTCATTGAATAAGGCCAGGTTTAACAATGGTTGTCATATTAGTAGCACATAGCAAATTTCAAATACCTGCTCTCCGAGATTATCAATAACCCTAGTCTTCCTAAGGAGGGTGCCCCTTGACGGATGATCACCGATTGCACCAAAACGCAAACTAAAGCGACCCTGAGCATTTAGGTCATTGTTTTTACATCCTTTGCGGTCATTTTGACGGGGAAAAAAATCGGGGGTACCACCTAAGGTGTGGTTATGGTAGGCCGTCAAAGTCGGCGGGTAGGGAGGGTGGTTGCCACCTCGACAATTTTTAAATCGCCATTTAAAAAAATATCTGCATTCTACGGACTTGAAACTTACAGAACATGTTAAATATGTTGATTTCTTCATTTATTAGCAAAAAAACGACGAAAATCGGACACGCCTCGACCAATTTTCATGATCTTGGTATCAATGGAAAGAGGAGAGCCTACCCTGCACTATAGTAAACAAAAGCAACCACAATAACTTTCAAATTCACAGGAGGGGTGGTAACCACTTCCCTACACTAGGAAAAATAATCGCTGAAAAAATCACTGAAAAGCCAATAGTAACGCTGAAATAAGTAACGCTGAAATTTAATGAAATTTCAGGGTACTTTCAGCGTAATTCAGAGATAATTTCAGAGGTATTAGAGATTTTCAGTGGGATTAGTGGAATGACTTTGTCAAGATAATCCTCTTAACTCTGAAAATATCACTGAAATGTCGCTGAAAAACAATTTTCAGTGTTACTCCTGGCTTTCAGTTATTTTTTCAGTGATTATTTTTCCTAGTGCTATGGAAGACGTGTTACAAAAAAGGCTAAGGAAGACGAGGGCTAAATATATACTAGATACACATTGTACGTTGAATATAACCTTCTAGATAAAAATAATAATATTCATTCAAATCACTTGCAATTTACAAACATTTAAAAGAATTTACAAAAATGTTGTTATAAAACAAAAGATTATAACTTGATTCACATGAATTTTTAGAAAGTAAATTACAATAACAAAATGTAAGCAATTTAGGATAAATGAATGGGTTTAGTGAAACCCAAAACACAGAAGTGCTCACTTACCCTGTACATTTAAAAAGAAACATTTTTGAAACAAAGTAAATTAAACAACAACATTTAAACCCTATATTAGGTAGTGAAAATGAATTAACTGTACAATTCAATGAAAAATTACTGACATTCATTTTTGAATATAGAAAGAACATGACACTCTTTAACATCAGAAAGAAATTCATTCCATAGTCGTGGAAGAGACACTAAAAGAGAATTACAAAAAGAAGAACTATTGGCGGTTACATATAGTAATCTAGAATTATTAATCTTACTCAGATGCACCATTTTGTCAAAAGATGAAGGCAACAGTCCATTCATTAATTTGAATCCAAACACAAGTCTATGGAATTTGCATGAATCCTCAAATTTCAACAAATCAAGTTTGGATAGCCTTTCTTCATAACTAGACCTACATTCAACATCAAAGGAATTCCTTTACAATACCACACGATTAATTTTCCTTTGAACCCTATCCAACCTATTAATGTGATTTCCCTAAAATTGGAGCTCAAACACAAATACAATAAACAAGATGTGGTAAAACATGAGACTTGAAAAGATTCAAAAGGGAAGTGGAAGACATGTTTTTGGTACACCTAATGATAAAACCAGATAACTTAGAGATCTTATTTGTGACATTGTTGATATGAGAACCAAAAGACAGATCCTTACTGAAAGTCACACTCAGTAATTTGAAGTCATTAACTTCATCAAGAGTTGCATCAGCCATTGAATAAGAACTGCAGAATTTTGGAGACTCAGACCTGGTCATGTGTATAACAGAACATTTAGAAAGATTTATAGGGAGACCACTTAAACACATTTTCAAAATCCTACTGAAGAAAACAATGATCACTCGCACTATGAATGGGACATACTATGGAATGATCATCAGCAAATTGAAATAAAGGAGAAGAAACCACATTATTTATATCATCAACAAACAAAGAAGTTACCGAACTCCAATCAGACAATGAGCCTTTGAAAATAACCCCTGTCTACGCATAAAAAGGAAATTTTGAATCCAACTTATAGTAACCATAAATTAGCCCTTATTTTGGCCAAACCTAGAAAAAATTGCAAAGAGGCTGATTTCAACCGATTATGATAGGTATAGGTGTGAATATTTACAGAAAAAAGGTGAGGAAGTGTGGAAGCTGGGGAACCTTATTTTTCGGGGGTCATTAAAAAAAGGGGTGATTTTCCCTTAGTTTTGCATAAAGCATGTCGTATTTGACATCAAATTAAGGGAAGTGTAATTTAAAACACTTAGTGATCTTTTTGTTTTGTTACTCTATCACCTTGCAAAACATTATACCTAATTACTAATTAGAGACATTATGACCTAAAAATCTTATAGGTGTATTATAGGTGTAAATATTTACAAAAAAAAAGTAAGGAAGGGTAGGGGCTGGGGAACCTTTTTTTTCGGGGGTCATTAAAGGGGGGGGGGGTCATTTGCCCTAAGATATGCATAAAGTATGTCGTATTAAACATCAAATTAAGGGAAATGTAATTTATAACACTGGATGAATTGTTTATTTGTTACTCTAACACCTTGCAAAAACAAGAAAATTATACCTAATTGAGACAATATGACCTAAAAATCGTGATTTTAAAATTTTCGTTTTAAAAAAATAGATCAAATTTTAAATGTTGCTATCATTTTCCCTTTATTCGTGTTTATTTAGAAAAGTAAATGGCAAAGAACTGTTGGGTGTCAATAATAACCAAAACAAAAGTATGGGTGAATTAGGGTTGGGGAACCTTATTTTTATGGGGGTCATTAGATTATGCTTGAAGTGTGTCATATCAAATTAATAGAAATATAATGAAAACAATGATAGTGATGTTCAATTTATTACTCTACCACCTTACAAAATGTTTTACCGGATTCAAGACGTAATGTCCTGAAAATTGTGATTTTTCGTGAAAAATAGGTGAAAACTGAAAATGATGCAATTAGAGTTCTAAATATCATTTTTTTTAACCGAGTTTGTTTGCTTATGAGCAAGGTAAATGTTATTTATGTAAGGTACAGTGTGTTTATTTCAAAATTGTGTCTAGCTTTAACCCCCTTTTCCAAATTTTGACCTGTTTTGCACATGAAATCACAATTGTCAGGGCATTGCGTCTTCAATCAGGTATAGTATTTTTGCTAGGTGATAAGGTAACAAATTGAACATTATTGTTTTTATTATATTTACGTTTAATTCGATATTAAACATGACGCACTTTAAGCATAATTTCGAATTAATAGCCTATATATTTAATGAACCCCACCCCTTAAATATCAGGTTCCCCAACTCCCATCCACCCTTACTTCTTTTAGGTAAATATTGACATCTATAAATACCACAAGTAGTTGAAATCAGCTTCTTTACCATTTTCTTCCTAGATAAACCATAGTTTAGGGATAATAATAGATGTTGAACCTGATTGTATTGATTGCCTCCCCTGGATCTATCACTATAAGAGCAAAAATAATGTATATAGCAATTTATGGCCAAGGTTAGACGCATTATTTGGTCAATGACTCTTTTTCTTTGAAATTATTTCAAACTACACTTCAAGCACTTTATCTTGCAGATCTCTCCTCAAGTGTGTCTCATACGTTGATGGGATACATCTAAGTATAAGATTGGAGCAACAGTATATATGACCGTAAATGCCAGAAACTTCATTTTGCGCTACAGGTGAAAATACATGTCAAGGTCGTAATTTGCCGAAATTGATTTTTTGACAGATTCACAATCCTTGAGCTTTCTACAAAATACCAGCAAAGTTTCATTTCAAGAAAATGATAGGAAATGTAAAATAAATTCGCATATTCTTAAGACGATCAACAGAAAATATAGGAATTCCTAATTTTTCAACGCGTTTATCTCAGTTATACATTTTACTCCCTGACACCCTTTGACGGACCATAACTTGACTTCTGGAAATCGTGTGAAGTTCATTAAGGTGTTATTTTAATCCTTAAAGCATGGTCTTTGCAAATAATTAAAAAAGTGAAAATGACAAGAGCTGGCATTTACTGCTGTTGTGGGTGGACGGTCACATATTACATTTCTAAAAGGCATGGACATCGATTCTTTTAAAAGGAAATGAGATTTTAAAATACAACTCTTTGTATTTTTCCGCTTTAACGCTTAAGTGCATAAGGTGTTTTAGAATCCTGTTAGTGCACAACGGGGGAGGGGGGGGGGGGCCATATGGACCCTGGATTTTGATTGCTTTAAAAACAATGTTCTCCTTATTATTTATCTTTACATTTGTACACAGTGATACACAAACTCAATTAAATTCATATGAAACAAACAAACAAACAAAAAATCCGTCATTCCATTCCTAAATGGCGGCCAGATTTTTAATTCGTGTCAGATTTTCATTTTTTCCCGAAAAATTTCCCGCCATAAATTGGCATATAGGACAATTTTTAAGGTCATTTTAAAAATGCGCAAATAATCTGCTTTCCCAAAGGAATTTTTCAACGAAAATTGGCTCATAATAGTAGATTACAATTACAAATACATTGCTGAAATAAAAATTTTAAAAAGTTGTTTCGTTTTGTTTAAGCAACTTTGGTTTTAGGGACAAAACAAAATTTGAACAGCACCATTATTTTACCAGCTTATTCTAATTATCTCAAAAACGACGCATATTGCCCCCCCCCCCCTTATGCACTTAAGTGTTAATTTTGCATCACAAGTGTCAAGTGACTAGTCATACATTTGGGATCTTTTGAGTTTAAAAGTATGTGGTTGACAATACATTTGACCTGGGGTCATTGGGTGAGACCGCGATTAACACTTAGGTAATCAATGTATTTCACACCCATTGTTGCTCAAGGGGGTTTCCTAAGAACATCCCCCTCCTTTAAAAAACACCCTTCCGATTTGAATTTTACGTTGAAAGTCTGGTCAATAAAAAAGCATGTAAAAAGGACCAAAAATACAGAAAAAAAAATGAAAATCGGATGAACTGTTACCAAATGTCGGCCAAAAACATTTTTTATGCCACGTCAAACATTTTCCCACCAAAATTTCAAAAACCCTGTTCCCGAAGAAATTTTCGCATGAAGTACAATTATTACATTGCCAAAATAAAATTTGAAAAAAGATATTCAGTTTCAATATTATGAGCAAAACAAATTTAAACAGTGCCCTCGAAAAATCACTTTATGCTAATTAGCACGAAAACGACTGGATCGATTTGAAGTTTTTTGCCACAGAGGAACCCGCTGCGTTAAGTTTGACAATTACATGGAGCGGCGATGTAGTTTTTGTTTTGCATTTTCGCGCGCGCGAAAACCTGTTGTAGGGCCCCTAGGAAACCCCACCGCGGTCACTTTTACCGCTACCGTACATCATTTTTGGAGCTTTTTGATCAAATTCCTCTGAACTCTGCAAAAACAAACACAAAGGCGGTCACATTTATCATTGAATACATTAAATTGTAATTTACGATGCCAATATAAAGATATATGTTTCAATTAAATATTATCTATTATTGGAAACGTGTTTTTAAACACTTCTGATATTTGTGACCGTCCATCCCAAACCAGCCGTAAATACCGCCTCTTGTCATTTTCACGTTTTTAAATATTTGCAAAGAAGATCTTTTTAGTATTAAAATGACACCTCAATGAAATTCATTTGATTTCCTGAAGTCAAGTTATGGTCCGTCAAAGTTTGTAATATAA
>JXSR01S022456.1:17974-32162 GCA_000969725.1 Ophiothrix spiculata
TTAGTGTAGAGATCAGTGACAAGAGTGCCTTCCTCCTTGCGGATGGTGACGTCCAGAAAGTTGACCTGTTGGTGAGAAATTTCAGAGGTGAATTTGATGGTCCTGTGGAAAGAATTCATGTGATCAATGAATGTGTGAAGGCTATCTTCATCACGAGTCCATATGTATTGGCATATTATATTGTTTCTTTGATTGTTTATGTTCTTGTGTTGTTAAAATGTAATAAATGCAAAATATAATAAAACTTTGATATATGAAAGTACTTAGAAATCAAAACGAAAATGTACACCATACAAATAGGTCGACTCGTCATTGATTGATGTATCAGCAATTAATGTATCATTGTCGATGCTTTATGTTTGATTTAGGTCACCTGCTTGGTGATGTGTTAATGTTGAAAATTGGATACTGTTTAAACAAACAGAGTTGATACGGTTAAACAAAACGACCTAGTAAACCTAGTAAAATAAATTTAAAGATATACATTCAAGTAAAAAAATATGAGTACAATCAGAAGTAGATACGTGGGAGAGATTTACATTCCCAACATGTCCAACAACACTTCATATATCAAAGTTTTATTATATTTTGCATTTATTACATTTTAACAACACAAGAACATAAACAATCAAAGAAACAATGTAATATGCCAATACAATTTTGTGCCATGACGGATTCTACAACAGCCACTTTGAGGTCTGAGTAAAATTTTTTCTCTCATAATAAAGGACATAAATATGGATATTAAGTGGACAATTTTGTGTTTCCTTGCAGTATTCACATACTTACAGTATTCACATACGGTTTAATACTGGTCGTAAAACAACAAAATACTTTAATGAGAGTTACAGTGAAAACGCCCACGACCTATATAGTATTCACTGTCTTATAAAACATAAATCATTGTTTATAAACCAAAAAACCCGACTTTATGAGAATAAAGGCCAGTGGAAAGGTAAAATCCATTTATATTCTTTTAATACCTTTTCAGGATATGATTACTAAAGGTATTAAAAGAATCCAAAAGGTAAAATCCATTTCGATTCTTTTAATACCTTTAGTAAGCATATCCTGATAAAAGTTTGTTAAATTTGCACAAGATCAATATCATGAGGGTAGGAAAAACAAACAATGAACTTAGAAACTTGACTCACCAATGCCAAATAAACGTGCTTAACGTCATTGTTTTGGAATTAAGTATCTATGCTAAAGTTGGTTTTTACTATTCCTTCATCTGTCTGATCAACCAAGCAATTTGCTAGATATTCTGTTTTAAGGCATTCAAGAGTCATTTGCTAAAAGGAATGAAATCGACAACATCTTTACATTGCGGTTCTTCTGACATGGTGACATGTGACTATGATAGCGAAACTATTGCAGGATTTCAAAATCTATTTAACCAAAGTTATGATGTAGCTACGTTCACAATAGCAACAAATGTTTATATCAGGCGTTATGAACATCATTTCAATGAAAAATGAAAAAGTACGTCACAATTCTATAGAGCAGCTTCGACTTCAATTTGCAGTGCACACGCGTAATGCATCGCTTACAGAAATAGTCATTGTTACCTAGACTAATATATCCCTTTAAACAAAAACATTAGAAATAGTGTTACATATGAAATTGTGTATTTAGCACTTTTCATATAATTTTGTTCCTCACGTGACGCATTGAAAGATTTAGGTTTAGAATCCCTGTCAGTGTAGTACAAACCTATGATCGATCAAATGAGGTAGTTATTTTATAGGATTTATAAAACAATATCTTAAGTTGGGAGGTAGACAAACTGCACACTGACACGAGTGTAGAGCTCTAACGATACACACGAGTTTGTAGACCGTATTTCTAATATTATTAAATCGGATAAAGAATGAAGAGAATTACGCCTTGTATACTAGAACATAAATAATAATTAAACAAATCACAAAGAACCCGTTTAAGCCTAGATTTCATTTTATTGAAAAAAGATCCTAACAGGGACTTGTTATTTATGTTCTAGTATACGATGCGTATGTCTCTTCATTCCTCAATCTGATTTATCTGATCTTTAACGATGATGAAATATATGTATATGTGCTTTACCTTTATTATCCCGTTCAACTTATCACAATGTATAAGGGTCAAATTATTATAGTTCTTTTTGAGCTACAAAATATTTACTGTAACAAGTCTTTGTTATTCTATAATCTAGTAATATATTCCAATGCATCTTCTAATCAATAACGGTTAATTGGTGTTTTAAATCACCAAACATTTTCACCAAATACTCCTCAATGTAGTAGTATTGATTTTTCATCACCAAGCCTCAGTTATTAATAGAAAATACATTGGAACTATATATCAGATTATAAGATAACAAAGACTTGTTGCACCAAATATTTGGTAGCTCAAAAGAACTATGTTTTCAGCCTAACTGATTACTTCTTACAGTTGTGTTAAGAAAGTTGATACTCCCATGAATATAATTTTAATATAGTAAGATTTAAGGCGTATGAAAAGTAACAATTTGAAAGGAAAAAAGGCCTGAATTTCACAGAACAAACAAATATGCAAACGTTACCAAACATAAATCCCGAATATCTCAAATCCTCTGGATGTTGTTTTGTATTATACAGTTTTTAACAAAAAGAACGTCTTTTCTTGGAAGCATTCGACACAGACCTAATTCGTAAATATGTCCATACAGTGTTCCTGTTGATGTTTAGATAAAACTCCATATGTGTACCGCCGCGGCAAAAGGGTCCAGTTTTCGACTCCTACATGTTGCTCATTGTAGCATATCTGATGTATACAAATACCATACATTAGATATGCTACAAGGAGCAACATGTACGAGCCGACAACTGGACCCTTTTGCCGTGGCGGTACACATATATTAAGTGCTTAAAACATCACAAAAATGCACATCATACAACAATATTGACTTGACTCGTCGTTGATGGATGATGCGACTTAATAAAAGTATCAGTATTGATGATTGATGCTTGATTTAGGTCACTTGTATGGCGAGGTTTAAGTGTTGAAAATTGGTTACTGTTTAAACAAACAGGTTTGATACAGCAAGGCAAACGACCTAGTAAATATAAAAGATATATGCATTTCAGTAAAAAACAAATGTGTATAGCTTGAAACAGATACCAGAGATGGAGATAGAGATTTACATTTTAAACGTGTCCAATAATACGAAAGCTGTAAAGTTGACTTCGTTTTAAGGGAGGGTGCAGCTTTTTTTCCTCTCGCCTTTAATCGATATGGCCCGGGTTCCTTTCCCTGTTGGACTATTAAGGTTATTTTTGTCGATTAATAATCATTATTCTCCGAGACGTCCCTTAAATTTAATGCATATTCACTGTAGGGATTATCATGGCTTTCTACCGAATGTTGTAAGTAAAATAATAGAGGATAAAATATAAAGTATTTAAAAGCCTGTTACTATTTTTATCTGTGCGAGTCAGTTTGAATTTAGCAAGTACTGTTGATTGATTTTTAAATGTTGGTACCATAAAAAGTGTAAATTTTACCCAAAGTACACCAGGCTATTAACCTTTCCCGCAGTTATTATGAATCAAAAATTAATGTAACCATTTAGGAAAACCACACAAATTCCTAGCTTACATCTCTATAAGTTTTATCGGGAAAGCGAATCAATGCAAGCACAAGTACATATTCTAAAATTGAGAAGCAATACATTAAATAAAAGAAAGACTTTTTTCTATCTTTTTTCAATCAGTAGAAACCTGGAGTCGTATTAAGTGTACACAAATCGAATCAATACAATACAAAATATGCACTTTTCAAAGTCAATTATGCCGAGCTGTTCTTTACTTTTCCTACGCCTTAGGTACAATACTTCAATGTTATAAATGTACTTTTATTATAAACTCTTGCTAGAATGCAATTACATTGAGTCTCTTGCGTCATGTGATTTATTATATTCTCTGAAGTGACTGGAAAATCAAATACCAAACGGCTGTTTACGCTTTGCTCAATCAATTAATTTCAAATTTTGTTAGCAATCAATTTTAAATCGGAAGACGGTTTCTGTAACCATGTCTATAATAAACATGTTATCATGAATGAAATAATTGAGATGTCAGCATGAAAAACGTAATGATTTGTTTACCTGTTATTGTTAAATGTCAGACATTTATAGTTTTTGAATGAAAGTGTGCTAAAACAAATATTTTTTAATCATTACCAAATTTTGAACGGATTCAACCAAACAAAAATGACATTCACACAAGCAAAATGAAAAAAAAAATCAATTTTTCATAGCAAAACACATGAGGTCCTCCTTATATTTCTATATTGTGTTCATGTTGATTTTCAAACATTTCAGATCCATGTTATAGTACTTAAAACATTAGAAAATGCGTACTACACAACTATATTGACTTGAGAGTCAAATATAAAGAACAAATTAACACAGATACGAGTGAGTAATGTACATTTTTAATATGTCAAAAAAGCAGATGTCAGGTTTTCATATATTTAGCATGATATTGATCAAGAGAATAAAACTAAGTTTTATAGCTCATGAAAATGTTCTGTAATGTGCTTTTGGTGGTACATTTACTCAACTTATCTAATACTTTGCCTACGATGTAATCTACACCGAATCAAAGTAGAATTGTAATTGACATGTATTATAGCAAATTGTTGCACTTTACACCAGCGTACTCATTCTATTCCTCCCCACAACGTCTTTATAATTCCGGATAATTTCGGAAAAAACGTGTAACCATTTTAGCAAAACCACAAAATCCAACCTTACATCTACCATTATATTTAAGTCCTTGCGAAATACAGAAATCAATTCAAACACAAGTGCAATTCTTACTTTCACAATTAAGAAGCAACACATCAAATTAATAGATATTTTTTTTCTCCCTGTCTATGAATCAGTAGAAACCCGGAGTCACCAATTGAATCAATACAAATCAAATATGCACTTTTCAAAGTCAATTATTCTGGATTGTTCTTTGATTTTCATACGCCTTGGGTACAATACTTCAATGTTGCAGTTGTACTTTTATTACAAACTCTTGTTAGAATGCAATTACATTTTGTCTCTTGCGTCATGTGTAGTTTTATTTCCTCTGAAATGACTGGAAAATCAAATGCCAAACGGCTGTTTACACTTTGCACTTTCAATTATTTTCCAATTTTCACTTCAATCAATTTTAAATCGGAAAACTGGAAAGTTTCTGTATCAATTTCACTTATTTTCACTTCAGACATGTAAAGATGAATTAAATAAAAGTGTCAGCATGCAAAAAGCAATGATTTGTCAACGAGTATCTTTTATTGTTAAAGGTCAGAAGATTTTTTAGGAATCGACCGAAAAGAGGAAATTGATCATGCACCTTTTTTCTGAATTGTGACATAATTGAGACAATAAACATATTCTTTTTTTTTACTTGTAGATAAACTTGATCTTCCTCATACATATTATGTGTATATTGGTTACCAAACTCAGAGCATCACATACAGTTGAAACACAGCAGTACAGGTAAGCAACTAATATAATTATAGTATCGTTTTCTGTAGAAAAGAGTGTTCTTAAAGTTAGCTCAGCCTGAAATTTATTTATGGACCATTACTATCTATACTGCGACTGCTTTCACATTTACATCTGTCGGCAACAAAATCATTTTTTTAACATATTATAAATCCGATACATGGCTGTCATTAAAAAATGTAAGTATAAATATTCGAGGAACTCTGCCGTTTATACACAAATGTATATAACTGTAAGTAGAATATCGCCACCTGTTGACCATCAAATAGCTGTTGCAACTTTTATCACTAACTTTTCAATATCATGGCGTCGCTGAGCTTGAAAACCATTTGGTGTTTTACAGAAGACACTAAAACGGCGATTTAAGCATTACATTGCGCTTTTTATACACAAATAACCAAAATCTAAATTTAAAGCTTTAGCACTAGACGATCTTTACACTTGATCTATCAAGTAAAATACGATGCATTTTCTTGCACAGTTACGATATGATATTTCACGATCTCAACTTTTTGACTATCGCCAATTAGGAAGAGTAGGAAGAGATCAATTCTGTGGAGATAGGACTAATAATTAAACACTGAAGAGATGGATCTTGCTTTTAGTTCATAACAAATAGATTATTACTTACATTATATACTTTATCTTATTCTTGTCTTCAAATACATACTTCCATTTATTTCTAATTTTTGATTCTGTTTTGTTTTATATACCCGAATGCTATGTCGCAGTGCGAATTATGGTTACCGGTATGTTTGATGTCAAACTAATCCGATGAATGGGTTATTTCAGTTGAAGTCCACACACCCCCTATGGAAGACATTACCTTAATTTCAAATGGGGTAATCTAAATTGGTGACTCTATTTAAAATTCACACTCCCTGTGTGGGAGATTAAGGTAATGTCTTCCATAGGGGGTATATGGATTTTAACTGGAATAGCCCAATGTAAACTAATCTTAGTTCTGTCATAAAAATCATCCTCTCTTTTCAAAGAATGATAACATCACATGACTTCCATCACAATCTGTAATTCTTTTTAAATTTATATATGCCAATAACTACTAGTATATTCGATGATTAAATTCTAATATCTTAAAGCAGACACAGCATGACATCAGCTTCTTGAAATTTCATAGGGAACCAACCGTTTAAAGGTGTAGGTTCCTATTTAAGAATATGTCTAATTTACTTTTAACTTATTGACCTTGACCTCCGAAATGCATTGTGCAAGGTTTCAACATTTGCATATGTCTTGTTTTCTCCTGAGAGGCAAAGGAAAGAATGCAACCCTGGGGATGAGGCTTTTATGTAAACACAAAAGAAATTGAAAATAGGTATACCAATTAATTTTATATTTTGTGCTATATTTCCAAAACTATAAAAAAAAATTGAGGTTCAATTCTGGATTTATAATCAGAAAATATAGGCTTTCATTTGGCATCAAAAAATATAATACTTCCGGTTGAGCCCTGGGGGATAAGAATGTGATCGGAACCTACACCTTTAAATTATACCTAATTCATCAGATATGTGACCCATACGTAGAGGAGATATAGCGCGCTTCCCATTCCTATCATGCATCGCTTCATATACTGTATAGGATTATTTGTACAGACAATGTTGTGGGTAGTTGTTGATGAAATATGCTCAAACTCTTAAGATTACGACTTCAACCTCTGATTTAGGAACATTTCATAATTAATTGCTCCAATGATTTCTTATATAAACAATCCCACAAGAAGTAATGCATGATGGGACACACATGATAATTCCTCTTACCCCGGACTATTCTTTTATTGGTACTGCAGGTGCTCGTATAAATTATAAAATTGAATCCACGGGTTTTTATTGTAAATTAATCACTGAGTGTCTGAAGTGAGCAGTTTATGTAACGCCTTACATAATACGTTGCCTTACTGCACACCAGAAAATCCGTGCGGACGAACACCCTAGCACTGACAACGTTGCCATATTGACCCTGGGAGAAAAGTTTTCTATCTGAAGCTTTCTTGAAATGGCGGTCACCCATGCTACCTATTTGTCGGTATTAATAAACTCGTAGAAATACTGATAAAAACAAGGTCTTATTTTTGACGTTATATGTTTGTTACAGACAAAGTGGAATCCCTCTATGCATTAAATTCACTAAATCTATTCAATGTCTCTGTTTATACTGCTTTTACAATAATTAGAACCATATTTTTTTTGTATATATGTTTAGAGTAAATAAGAATGAGCATATGTAAAATATATATTAAAATGGTACACAGAGACGAAAATAAAAACATTATAATAACATGATAATAAAATGAGAAGCTCATTCTAATATAAATTCATGAAAACTAGTAGGGAGTCTTATACGAGGGTCATTCAAAAAGTTCTACCTGTTGTATCATAACTTTTGTTCTGTTAAAGATAGCTACTTGAAAATTGGTACAATAATAGCTTAGAATGTCATCTACATATGATTAAAAAATCTAATTAATACCTTTTCTAGATTTGTGCAGGTGTCCTGAAAACCACGGTAAGATTTGGTACACCGGAAACGGTCAAAATATGTGCATCATTTTTAAAACTGGCTCAGGTACAGTGAATTAAAAAGGTCATAATATAGCCATGTAGTATTGCTATACAATAAAAATTATATAAAGCATAAGAATGGACATACAATTGTACGGGTTGATTAAAAAATTGACCCAAACTGAAAATAATGGACACCAACAAGCACAACAATAAAAAAGAACAAATAGCCCATGCAGACAAATTATCAAAATCACTAAAGATAAAGTTTAGGAAGAAACTGACTTTAACAAAACAAGATGTAAAATAGTGACATTATGAAGCTTTATTTTTGAAGAAATTTTCATAGTACATCATAAAGAAAACTACATTTGATTTTTTGACCGAAAATTGTGGTGTATCATCTTTAAATGTTGTTTTTGACATAAAAAACGCACTTGGAAAGTCAGGTCATAGAGAAGCATGCTATGCTAATATTCGTAACCTAAGAGGATACCAGACACCTTTTCAAATATTGGGATTCTGGGTAATTTCTATCAGTAACAAGTTTACTTTATCAGTTGCATATGACTTGTTGGACTATTATTTAAACTTCCATGATTTTTGGGTATACAGATGGTTATTCATACATTAGCTGCACATGTAATTTCAGGTGCAATGTCATATGATATGTCACCATTTCCGGTGTACCAAATGTTACTGTGGTTTTCTGATCACCTGCAAAAATGTAGAAGGTATTGATATGATTTTTAGACCACATGTAGACAACATTTTGAGCTATATTTGTACCAATTTTTAAGTAGCTACCTTTAACAAAACAAAAGTTATGATACAACAGGTAGAACTTTTTGAATGACCCTCGTATATAACAGTTTAGAAAAATATACAATTTATTCATTGAATGAGGAATGGCAATGTAGCCATCAAAAGACAAAAAGTAAGTTCAGTGTTTCAGGCTGAATTCTCAGTTTGCTATTTTACGCAGCATAAATGATTAACAAAATAAAGAAATAAAAAGTCGATAAATAAATAAAAAAATAAATAGAGAAAAATAGATAATTAAATAGATAAATAAATAGTTAAATAAATAGATAAATAAATAAGTAAATTAATTAATTAATTAATGTAAATAATAAGAGGAAAAAAATGTAGTTGATGTCATATTATAGTTTCAAAAAGCTCGATTCAACAGATTAAGATCTTTCAAGAAATTAAAATGTCGTGTATTAGAAGAGTAAACTAGAAAAGTGTTATATGAGACTATGGTCTGAAACAGGAATCAAATCTCATGTATATTCAGAATTCAGAAATCTTAGGAAATGGTCTTATTTATCGTCTGACGATTAATACGTTTTAAGTGTTTATAAGTGTGCAAAAAATTGTATAATTCATTTTCTTAGTTGAAACAACGACTTTATTTATTCATATGTCTCATAAATAAAAATTAGTTTAAGGTCAAAAGGAAACTGACATATTAGTATGGATCAGTGTTTTGTTTCCTGGCATTTTTATAATTACATTTGCCTAACTCATTACATTAAAATCTGCATAATTTTAGCAACACACAAAAAAAATTCTGCAAGAATGTGCATGACTTTTGACCAATGAAGCACTTCATCAACTAAAACATTGAATGCTGTAAAATAATGTTTTGATGAAATATATTTCATAAGTAGATTTTCCTCTCATCTCTCATCTAAGTTCAGTAATAGTGCGTTCAGAGTCCAGTGATTTCATCAATGCAATGTTCGATACGCATTCACTTCGCGTGGCAAGTGTGAAGACTGCGGATCGAGGGATATTGCAGTACTGAATTCGCTGGACTCTGAATGCACCATAATCGTAGAGTAGCTCTTTGATCTGCCATAGTCTCTAAAATATATAATTCCTGTATCCTCTGTACTGTCTATGCTCTGCTCTAAGAGCTGATACTGGTTAAGTAATAATATGTAACAAGTGTATAAAAACGTATGTAATTTTGGTTTGTAGGATAGATTTTGAAAAGATGATTTCTGTTTCTGTCCGATATGTGATGTTGAACTTAGGTCGCGTTTTTAAAGTCAAATTTTAACTAAACGTGCGACAAGTTTCCCTAAATATTAATCTACTGCTACATACATGTAAAGGTAGTGGTACTGATCTTCCAACGAAACATCTCTAATTTTTGAAATGTAACGGAGTACATACTGTAATTAGTGTTCTTTTGGTGAAAACTGGTAGTACTAGAACTAATTAATGTACTTGCTGTCCAAGAGACATGTTGTGTTACAGGTCGTTATATTCTTGAATTCCATTTTCTTCACGATACAAATAAATGCTTCATCTGATCTATAAATACTTGAATATCGTAATTATTATAACATTGTAAATCCTCATGCTACTCAAGTTGTTGCCTAACTAAAGTTTTGACAGAATTGAGATGAGATTTTAGAAGGTTTCATAATACGTATTATACCTACCTCATTTTATAGAATTCCATATGAGTTATCTCTGGTGCGCAAAACTTCTTCAGACACTAAAGATATTCATTATAAACTGTAGATGCTTCGTAAAATCAAGTTGTTACCCACGAATGTTCAATACAAATACTACACTATCAAATGTAGACTATCTTTCTCATTATTCTCATAATCAGTTAAAATGATGTAGGCAAAATCTTTAGTAGCGTAACGAAACTCTTTTCGTCATTTTGTTTCCCTTTCTTTTCATATTCCTTTTTCTAAATATTCTGGAAAATGCATTTAATATTTTTATCAGACATTTAAAGTAAATCTAAGGTTCTTATTTTAAGCAGACAGTGCGAATTTGATATCATTCAAAACTTCTTATTATATAAAGGAAATTGATTTCTTTGTCGAATTATATTTTGCATCATGAAGGGTATAGAGAAACACGAAAAGTGTGACTCACCATATCAAATGGTACAAGTTGCTGACCTGTAATCCTCGTCTAACGAAGCCTTTTTTACAACACGTCTAACCAAGGGGAGGGGCATCCCCACCTCCTCAAAATATTTGGAACCGAATCTCATATGAACTTGATTGCTACCAATAGATAGGTTTGCTTCTCTCCTATTAAATGATACCAAGATCATCATCGTTACGTAATTATGACGTCATAAAGTATATACTTCCGGATCAATCGGGATTTTGGCAAATTGGCCACCAAATCAAAAATTTGGTAAATTTTTATCTGGTTTTGTGCTGATCTTAAAAGAAGGAAAATTAAGATTCTAACATGTCCCGTAAAATGAGCCTCGTACCATGCATATATTGTTAAAAGGGTTGCAAAAAATCTCACCATACACCCCAACTTTGACGGGCTACCCTACCTTTACCTTAAGAGGTACCCTACCACTCAAATATTTAAAAGTGATTACTTAGATGCCTAACTAAGGTCGGTTGCTTTTGCGTTTTTATGAAGCAAGGAAAAAACCTAAGGGGATCCGTTGTTAGACGAAGATTAACAAAATGCAGCTATTTGTGTTACTTGAACAACATTTGCATAGGCTTCAAAATAAGACATTTTCTTAATTTGACCATTTATTTCTGTTTTTTCATAGTGGGTTTTCTGTAATTTTCAAGTATAATTAGCTTGCATCTTTTTAATTTGTTTAACTGTAAACTTGCACCTTTCGATTTGGCGCGTCACAATTCATTTATTACAATTTATTTATATATTACACTACCCGTTCATTAAAAATCACAAAATGACAATATAGGCATTAAACTTACTTGACAAAATTTGTAAATATTTGGCAAATTATGGATAACTGGTGCATATCACATCATTATCTTCAATTTGTCAAGGGAATATGATATTCAGAGCGTCGAACTAATTTCTTTTATCAATATTCTCTTTTTCTGTACTTAGGAAAGCTGTTAAAGGGACATTCGTATTGCTGCCACTACTTGGTGTAACGTATCTCATCTTCATATTCAAGCCAGAGACGGATAAAAAGTCAGCTGTCTACCTGATCTTTCAGTACCTTAATGCCTTACTTCATTCAACGCAGGGCTTCTTTGTGGCTATCATATACGTGTATATGAACCAAGAGGTGAGTGCTCTAAGGTGTATTTTTTTTCTCCTTAAAAAGTGTGGAATGTTTTTAACCCATCTTGTATGATTTGGTTTAGACCTTATGGATCCAATCTTTGCTTCTCAGTTGCTTAGCTAAAATAGTTTTTGGTGTTAACCCGCTGAAAAAACTAACCCATTGAAGAAGCATAGATTGGAATATGTCGTTTAGAGTTCAATTGAAGCATCATCCAGCCGATCATTATAATCGGATTTACTAATTTGGAAAAGGAATGTGTTATATGTCAATTTATAAGCTCTTGGAGCCGGTCTTTATGTACAGATGGATGAGACTTTAATACAAGCAATGGTATAAGGCGATGCATGAAAGAATCAAATCAAAAAATGGTTTAAACTAACAATCATTATGTTTTTTACTGTGAACTTAGGTCAACAATGCTTACTGAGTAGATTATCATGGAATCTATAGTGTTTTCATCTATTAAATTTCCCTGCGTACTACATCGTTTAACACGAGCGTAACGCGCGCGATCGTCGCCGCTTTACAAGCACTGGAATTAGGCCAATCACACGCTATAAATACGTGCGTCTTTCACGCAAACCACAGTAGCAACAAGCGTCGTTCTCCAAAAAACCCGCGAACGGAGAAATTTAATTGTTAAAAATACTATAGTTGCAACTTTTAGATGGACGAAAATCAGTCGATGATTCGTTTAATCCAACTTAGATGTAACATTTTCAGTATTCACTCAGAGACTACTTCTCTAGCTATCATAGCTCTTTTATCATTACATTTTTCAGGTACGGAATGTAATAGGAAGAAAGATACAAAGGTGGCGTGAAGAAAACACATTGCCAACGAAGCAGGTCTCCAGAAGGGGTTCAAACTCTCGCAATGGCAGTCTTGCACAGATCTTCAATAATGCACGTAGAGGGTCCTATCATTCACATTCAGCAGCTGAGGAGGCAACAACGTTGCCATTTAGACTCCCAGGAGATCCGGCTCATCAAGAGTTAAACTATGTCAACGGATCTAGATCCCCACCATTTGTAAGGCTAGATGAAATACAGCCTTTGAATAGTAAAAATCCGCCCTCTAGTACAGGTCCGCAGACACCGACATCGCCACCCTCCTACAATATGCTATTTCCAGTGATGGAAGTTGATGAAGCAGCTCATGACCCTGATCAAGGAGAAAAGCATCCTTTGAATGAGGGCAATGATGACGAGGTTGATACGGAAATTGAGATTGTTCAATTCCACACGCCCAGTAATGGTGGGCCACTGGATGATTCACATTCAGAAGTGTTTTATGACGCAAGTGACAGTGTCGATGACAAATTAAAAACTATTGGTGACAATGTTGACCAGAATGAAAATAATAAGCAAGGACCTATCAAAAATTGCTTAAATAATGAACAAGTATCACTCATGGTCAATGGCGATAGTCAAGCCAATGAGAATAACAGTAACAACAATGAACGACCTTTAAGGCCTTTTCATAAGCCAGGTTTTGCTAAGAAGGTCAGTTTTGAAGAAGATCATTCTCCGAAGCCTTTTTGTGAATCAGGGTGTCCAACGAAAGGAGTTTCAAATACAAGTGCTTTAAGCCACGCTGATGAACCATCAATTGGACAATTATTACGTCAAGATGACGTGACAGACAATAGAAGTAAACATATAAACAGGGTCGAGTGCACCGAAAAATCATCGTGTGGTAACAAACAGAAAAATTGTATTCTTGCCGATGTAAGGCAACTGAACTCCGGGGCAGTTAATGGGACAATTATATTTCCGGAAGCCCCACCTGGCACCCCAGTCTAATCATATTTATCTTGTTTTTATTCTTGATATTTGTCAAATATTTTTGTCCATGTGAACTTCTACTATTACAGAGTGTTTTGAATGAACTTCTATCTATATGCCATGTTTGATGTGGTAAATTACATGTGTATAGGTATATTCTTCAATACTTTTATTACTACTGAATATCATTGCATATGAATTTGATCATGCACTGTTCTTTGTCGTCAATATTTATATATTACCATGGTGTTACAGGTTCTTAAAATTGATTTTAAAAAACCTCTTCATAATCATCGAA
>JXSR01S022457.1:9590-23175 GCA_000969725.1 Ophiothrix spiculata
GGTGCTGAATTTTGATCACTGACACCGTATCAAAATCAAAATTTTAGCTCGACGGAATCATGTTTTATGAAGTGGCTTGATTGATATGCAAGGTATAAATGATTTTTATTGAAAACTGTACTTCATATCAAGTAAGGAAGTTTCAGAAAATCAAATTTGACCATTTATTTAAGTGATGCAAAACTGCATTAAAATCGTCCATATTTGACTCGGTGATCACGTGACAAATGTTTAATGCCAAAGGTCAAACGTGAACCGGCCTCCCGACTGTATAGCGATGTACAAACATAACCAGTGCAAGGATTGGACCTTGATGTATCACATGCAGCAGACAGTAATCTTTTATGGGCCCTATTTCATGCGACAGATAAGAATTTTTTATGGGCCCTATTTCATAAAAGTTGAAACGATGAATACGATGAATTGTTCATCTGGACTCTAGATAGAGTTTTAAGATTATGAGTTGATCATAATGTTATTATTACCAGCATCATCTAATTTACAAAGGAATTGAAAATGAAGACCTTTTCTAATTTTTTCATATAACAAAGATTTAGCAGCGAGTGTTACATCCTACAATCCTACAATTAAGACTAAATGTCATATTCCTTTTATTCATTTGCGGTGCGGTTGCAGTGTGTTTTGCACTGTAAGGGTACTGGTAGCTGTAAAATTTAAAGCTTCAACCTGATACCATTCAGCTCCATTCAATCATGTGCTTTGAATAATACCACTACCAGTAGCCTTACAGTGCAAAACACAGCGCAAATGGATAAAAGGAATCTGACCTTTAGGTTGATCTTAACTTTCATTAGGGCCCTGGTGTGTGCTTTTTGCAGAAACTTGTACATTATATTCTTGCAATGGCATCCTTTTATGGATGATGTCGGACATGGAAAGTCATATGTAAATCATTACCCAAATTCTGAAATGTGATAATGAAGACAGAATTTGTCTCATTACTGTCACACCAATCATGCTAGATATCAGTGTAATTAACTGGGCTGTGAGATTGTATGCCATCATCATCATCATCCTTTGACTTTGAGATCCATGACACACATCTTCAGGACATCTTTGCCAACCATCTTTATTACACATATAACACTTCAAAGTTCATTGAAGTTCAAGCCAGTATCTCTACATATGGTATCAGGGTATGTTAATGGTCTACAGCCTCTGTTTGGACATGGCAGTCTCCAAAGAAGAATGTCAGATATGATTTGGTCCTTGGCTCTAAAGCAGTGATCATCAAACTGGGCTCTCCTCTGTGCCACGGTTGTAGAGATGGGGAGTTTATTACCATATATCTGATGCTTAGTTGGATGTTGTTTCCAGGAGATATTTTGGACACGCATTAGTAGTCTGGTGTAGGTGCCATCTAAGGGATCTTAAAGCTCTTTCTTCTAAGTCCATGTTTCTGTGCCATACAGTAAGATGCTTTCAACACAGGCCCTGAAGAATCCAGTCTTGGTTGCTCCATGGTAATATCAGATTTCCATATGACACCAAGCTTGTTACATTCAGTCCATGCGGGCATCACAATAAAGTATTACCACAAAAATGACAAAACTCAGAAGAATTGGAAAGTGAATAATTGCAAATACATTGGCCCTGAGCTTCTTACAGAAATAAAGCTCACCTGTTCCCTTTATGAAATTCCCACCTAAATTGTAGACAAAATTATTCTGGGTATGTTTATATGCAAGTTTCAAATAAGTTGTTCCCAAATATTTTGATTATCTGGGACAGGTCTAAAATCTTCTGCAAAACTGTTGGGAAACTCTCCCCACTCCAGGGAGGAGGGCAACTGGACAAGTTTTGCAAACGATAACATCTGAAGTTATCTATAAGACCACACTAGCAAGTTTACCCAGATAAGCCAACATTTTCATTGTCTTTGTGTATATAATAGAAGTGTCCCAACGAGTTTTGTAGAAGATTGTAGAAATTTTTAAAGGAGAAGGCATTTTTGACAAACCAAGTGTTGTTGTTTGTATTCACACACTTAAAAATCTGATAGTTTTGCCACTGCAAATGTCAAACTGTGACAGCATTGGGAATTTACAGCTACCATAGATGAGTTCAGGGCCTTTGAGAAACAATCCAGCAGTAACTTATTGCTGCCCATGATAGTCATGACACATTTGGTATTAGTGCACATGTCAGAAGTAATTGTGAAACTGCTTCATTAATTGATTAACTTGTAGGTTCACTTCTTGGCCAGTAGCACAGCAAGTTTCACAGATTTTGATTATTTGTTTTCTGATTATGCAATCTGATTTTCAAACATATGTGTGGTTTTGCCCTAAAATAAAAAACTGTTGCTTGCTACTGAAGATAAGGATATTTACTGGAGGAAATTTGTCTGCTGAAGATAATGTGCATGTGTTAGAAAAGCTATCTACTTCAGATACAGAATAAGAATGATCATGAGCTGTTCAGGAACTGTATTCTAGATATATTTTGCTTGTGTTGCATAAATGCCACAGTTGGAGAGTCACTTTAAATGACTGAAGGTTATCTACAAAATATACTGTATCAAGTGCCAACTGAGTACTGAAGAATCATCATTCTAAATCAAGTCTTTAGAAATTATAATAATGAAAGTGTTTTATTATATAAGACAAATGTTTTAAAAACTGAAATAAAAATCCTTTCTCCATTCAAGTTTTACCGGTACAGATACTTTAAACTCAATTTTCACAGAACTTCAAGTTTTCTCAGTCCGATGGCTTTTACCAATTTAGATGTAACTTTGCATCGAACATCCAGTAACCAAAAGCAAGGTGTCATTTTAATGCTTAAAGTACAATCTTTCAGATGAGACCAAAACTTCAATTTTCATTTTGGGACCCTTAAGGTACCTTTTAATATGACTGATCATCATTGTCAAAATGATTTCACTTCATTTGGCTTCCTTTCAAGCGCATATCCTACTGTACTTTGATTGTAATATTTATCCATTTTGCAAGTTGTAATAGCCTGGGTGGGGCTAACTATAATTGAAAAAATTAGTATCAACTTTAAATGCAGGAGGAAGACCAGAATACCCAGAGACAAACCTGCGGAAGTGATTTGGGCTGAAAACCAAATACACATACAGGGCTAGGATGGGGACCTGGTACACTTGGTACTCATACAAAGTGAGGGAAGTACTGTTTTGCTAACCTTCTTCCCCATGATTATGTACAGAAGATTGCTGAAGATATCTAATCCTGCAGTATCTATATTAGTACATGTATCTCTTTGGAAACAAATTGCTGGTTAATTTAGTCGTCCATTGCTAATTTGTAATACTCGGTGCTAAACCTTTACTGCACAGAATTTTGCATTCTTAAGAGGCTATGAGTGCATCACAAGTTAACACAAATACATTAAATGAATATCACTGCACTTGTTGTAATTAAAGGCAAGTATAGCACATGTATCTCATAAGTACTGACATAAAGATATGTGGGTATCTTTCAAGAACCATTACTTGGCTTGTACAAATAGCAACACCATGTATTGGTTGTGATGTACTAGGTGATTCCTTGCCCAATGTAGGGGTTGGAGATACTGACTGGGTTGTGTGTATCATTTTGTCAGCATTTTGTATGTTATAAGATTTATGAATGAAGGATGGTATGTAGAAGAAAGCATCTTCACTTCTGTTATTTTAAACCACATATGTTAGTGTTGCGAATATGAAAAATACACGCTCAACAAGATGAAAAATACACATAATTCATCAAGATATTATTAATTGTAAAATAAACTACCTAGACTTTCCAACTTCAGTAACATTAACAGATAGCAAGGTACCATATATGCAAATTTATTTCGTATATGTTTTATAGGTGGTGCAACACTCCTCAGGCTCTTGCTTTTAGTTGCACCTCCTCCATCCTTTTTTGATATTGCTTGTTTGTGTATTCTTGTAAATTTTTGATGGAAAATAAATATGATATGATATATGATATGATATATGTATCTGAAAATTTTAGAAAGCATTCACCTAATTTAATAGAGATAGTTATTAGTCCCTGAAAAATTAATATATATTTTAGCTAAGGGTATCAGCTCTACAAATAGTTATAAATTATTTTGTTTATTCTTCAAACAGTCATGCAGGCAAGGAAACAATATTTTTAGCAATCATTAGTACGGCTATGGGGTATCTTGGGGGAGTGTAACGTGATATTTTTTCTTTCAAACATCTAATTAAGCATTGAAAATGCTACATTTTTGTAGGGAAAATTGGAAAGAAATGTGCAAATGCCAGGGAAAATCGGGACTAAATATCTTTGCCCCCCCCCCCCCATCCATCAAAAAAGTCTGGCTATACCACTGTTTAAAATTATTAATGTAATGGTAACCATAAAATTATGTACACAGTAAAGTACAGGAACATGGAAAATACCAATTTACTCAAAAAAAAAAAATTCAATGACATTAAAAATACAATTTGAAAATTTGGATCATGTGCCTTTAAAATGGCCACCTGCTTCCATAGATACAACAATTCTTTGAACTTTAAAAAAAAAAAAAAGAATTTTTCACCTTTATTGGCATATAACTCAAAATGAATATTTCCGACATCTTGACTCATTTCTCTTGATCATGTCACATTTTTATACCTAGAGGAGGGCATTTTATTATTTTTTTTCCCAAACAAATGAATTGAGAGGTGCTCCGTTTTCTAGCCTAAGTCCAACTACGTCATAGGAGAAAAAAGCATGTTTTCACCGGGATTCGAACCCATGACCTCTGACCTTCAAAGCGAGGCACACTATTAGCAGGCCACCACGGGCTGCTGCCCGGGCAGCGATTTCGTCCCCATATGCACCCTCCGTCTATGATGTATTTGGACTTAGGCGCATTTTGGTGATTTTTGACAGTGAGCGAAAGTGAGCTAAATCAGGGTTAGGGTTAGTACACATCCCAATAAGCATTATTAACCCTAACCCTGAATTGAGAGGTGCTCCGTTTTCTAGCCTAAGTCCAACTACGTCATAGGAGAAAAAAGCATTTTTTCACCGGGATTGGAACCCATGACCTCTGACCTCCGAAGCGAGGCACACTATTAGCAGGCCACCACGGGGCTGCTGCCCGGGCAGCGATTTCGTCCCCATATGCACCCTCCGTCTATGATGTATTTGGACTTAGGCGCATTTTGGTGATTTTTGACAGTGAGCGAAAGTGAGCTAAATCAGGGTTAGGGTTAGTACACATCCCAATAAGCATTATTAACCCTAACCCTGAATTGAGAGGTGCTCCGTTTTCTAGCCTAAGTCCAACTACGTCATAGGAGAAAAAAGCATTTTTTCACCGGGATTGGAACCCATGACCTCTGACCTCCGAAGCGAGGCACACCAATAGCAGGCCACCACGGGGCTGCTGCCCGGGCAGTGATTTCATCCCCATATGCACCCTCCGTCTATGACGTATTTGGACTTAGGCGCATTTTTGTGATTTTTGACAGTGAGCGAAAGTGAGCTAAATCAGGGTTAGGGTTAATAAAGATAAAGATACAATACTTTGATCAAAACTTAAAAGGCAGACTTTTTTACATACAGATACAGATTTTCAAGAGAGACAGTATACTTCATAAATGTGACATGAACATCTATGGTGGGTGCCCATTTAAGTGAGATTATTTTTACTTGTAAATGAAGAAAAGTCTCGCATCTCCCAGCTATTTAGTAAAGTATCAAAGTTATTTTACAACCAAATCTCATGCAGAAGTGAAACGGAGATTCCGGGTTGCATTCTCTCAATGTGCATCCACCATCTATGAATTCAGGCGAAATTCAAAAGAACAAGAACAGTCCATAAACTAAATAAAGAGAAATCTTGAAGACTGCTTGAGAACAGCTAGAAGCAGGAGAAACGTTGACCCCTTTCATCAGGCAAGGGATCCCGAAGTGAACTCACAAACAATTCTCTGCCACATGTGTCCCAGTCCGCATTCAACTGAATATTGAATATTCAGGGCTACCAAGCTCAAACGGCCCTTTTCAACGTACCCAAACCAAAGAGAAAATTAGCGTATGTCATAATTGTGTCCTACGTATTGAGTAAAACATGTGTACATCAATTGGACAGAACTGTTTTTATGCCTTCCTATTCAAATAAGTGAATCTCTATGACGCCGTTATCAGTTTTCCCTATTCTTTCACCATTTTAAAGGTAAATCTGTGATCTATTTAGATATATACATTTCATGTTCATGGTATCTCTTATTCTTAAAATATGGCTTTTATTTAACTATTGCAGTTTTTCTTGACTCACTCGGTATATGTCTTCTTTTCTTGTGATACTGTCTATGGTTACTTGTTAACTTTGACGCCTGAATATAAATCATCCATCTACATAAGTCAACTGAATATGGCTGTTTGTCAGTGGAAATAACCACATCTTGTTCTTGAATGGCTCTCAATAATTCATAAAACTAATACTTGAGTTCATCTGTTATTTTCTAAAAAGGTCACAAAAGTAATGAAAATTCAGCAATCAAATCCATGTGGACCAGACTCCATTACGTCTAAATCTTCTCAAAACACTGACAGCGATACACAATACTATTGATACAAAGTTTGCAGCTTGTTTGTCTACATTATGACAAATCTATGGAATCAAAACAAGTTCTCTGATATTGACACAGAGTTACAGACTATTACAGCAAAATCTGTTGATTCTAAGATGTAACATAAAACAAATTGGACTGGTGCAAGAACTCAATTTTCTCTGTCAAATACAGATCTGAAGAAATAAGGTCACTAGGCTTACTACATAAAGAACAACAGGTTACCCAGGGTAATCGGCTAATTTAGATGCTTTCAATGATTCTGACCTGGATTCTGATTTATTTTTGCATCATGGATGTGACTTTTTATGCATAAAACCAGGGGACCAGGTACTCTCTATTTAATTTAATTTAATTTTTATTTTTATTTTTTCACTCAAATATAAAAAAAAAACGCAAATAAATTAAATAAATAAATTCACTTTTGGATGGACTTGATAGCCAACTCCAACGAATTTTACATTTAAATAATTTTATAAGTAGTATCAGTGGAAGTATATTGGTGAAATCACATGTAATCCTATGGAAATTAGCGAAAAATAAAGAATATGCGAAAGTCAATTCTGCCCCCCCCCCCCCTGCAGAAAACTGTTTTTAGTTTCTGAAAAAAATATTGATAGGTGATTGATGCAATCGCTATTTACGCCTGGGTAAAGGAAGGAGTATATTTTGTTTTTTTAGTATATATTTTTGCATATCCGGTTCAGGACCAAAAATTACAGACCTATAGATTTGTTTTACCATGTACTACAAACATTTGTAAAGTTTGTATCATAATATTTGATATTACAATTATTGTTTTGATAAGATTTAGATGTAATTAAGTCTAGTCCCTATGGACTCTATTTCTGAATTTTTATTACTTTTTTTGACATTTTTGGAAAATAACAAGTTGGGCAAACTTGAGTTGTTTTCTCTGTATAAAAACTGCTATATTACTTCATCTGACATTTGGGAGATATTCCAACAAAGCAAAGTAAATAAATCATATTCTTAGAAAGCTATGATAAAATAGATTAGAAGTTTTCTGAATCATTTTATTCTGATTGTATAAGGGTCACTTTGAATCCAATTTGGATCGTTTTAAAGGGAACAGGGCATACTCAGGCTTATGAGATAACTCTGTGTGCTATCAGTTCCAACCAGCTTAACCAGCTTCAACTTATTCAAAATTGTGCTGCTTTTCTTATCGCCAAAAAGAGAAAATATGACCATGCTACTCCAATGCTCAAATAACTTCATTGGTTACCTGTGAATTTCCGCATCAATTAAAAATTAAGTGTTTTAGTATTTGAGGGCACCTTTCCACGTACCTTTCATCAGCTTTATGTACTTACCTCCCACCCACTTGTTGCATTCAGGGTCACATTAAGGGCAAGTGTAAAAGACAGAATGCAGAAAAGACAGAATTGACAGAAAACATAAAAGGCAGAAAAGACAGAAAAGAGAGTAGTGCCAGGTGGAGTTTAAAAATGAGTACATTAAGAAGTATACGAATGTTCAAAATTTCATAACATCTTGCAGCCTTTTCCTTTTGACTCCACACTGAGGTGCATGTTTTAAAATATCCAGCAAATACTTTACAACACATTGCTGTTCTCAAGGTTAGCATAAATCAAGAATTGATCTTGTTTGTTTTATCTCATCACCTAAACATTTATTTCAATTACTGCAAAATGGTGATGTTTACTGTTTAAAGATTAAAATAACCATTATTCCTTATTACATAAATTATAAGACCATTTAAGTGCAGTCAAACTTGAAAAGATGTTACATCATGTAAGCAGGTAATTTCCTTGTGTAAATAAGCAATATTGTTTATCTCCAGTCATTGTGCCATGTTGATTTGATAAAACTCAGCAATACAACTTCGCACCTGGGTCTGGAGGAGGTCATTTCATTACAGACAATGCTCTTTTCAGGCACGGACTAATATTGTTCCGTGGGGCTCTGGAACTGGTTTGAATAATTTGATAACTTTTTGTTTGCTTATAGTGGATCTAAATTAAATGTGTTATTAAAGTAATTAAACATTAGATATTACATGTGTTATGTGTTATGATTTGAATGATTAGCCAACATTTTATTTTCTTAAATTAATTGAAATGTCCTAAAATTCTCATCCAACATTGCCCTTATGTAACAACTTTTATCAATATACAACAATGGTTTGCATGTAAACCTTGTATGACTTTGAAATGACCTTGAAGAAATTATCATCACAGCGTTGCCCCCATTCCACCAACTTTCATCAATACAGTGTGTCCCAGAATGAAGTTATCAAGATTTCAACGCTACATAATTCAAAAACCAAATTATTCCAGACAATGAAACTTGGTGACAATCATGCCTGATGTCTTGACTTGCTGTGATGCAAACATAAAGAAATTCCATGCATCAGTTTGCTAGAAGTGAGCGTTTGAAGCTCCACAGGAGTTTGGACACTTTTCCCAGTTTGGATAAGTTGTAAAAATTCCACGGCAACAAAGAACGCCATCTTTACACACATAATCATGATAATATCTGTTCAATTATAAGTGTTTTTGTTTTCAAGATTATTTTAACCTAAATCTGGTTCCTTTTCATATGTAAAAATTATTTAATATATTTTATTAAGTAATCATTTAGGAAAATCATTTAGCGGGCCCTTTAAAAGCACGTAAAAGGGCTGGTATCTTGGTAGCAGTGGTTGTAGGAATATGGTAATTCAAAGCAAACATAACACCTCATTTGTAAATGGAGAAAAGAGTATCATGATTGACCAATATCTGCAAAGTGCAGGTATCATTGAAACAATGGAAAGATTTATTAAACATTTCCAGGAGCCAGATATCCTCATCGCACGAGTAGCCCATCTTAAAAATGTCAGAAAATATAAAGCTTATCAGATGGTATCAGATGGCAGGAGGAACTGCAAAAAAGAAAGCATGTTGACGTCAAGGTAGAAGCCGAATTAACATTCAGCTGAACCTTTATTAAGACTCCCAAGGCATCATCAAGGAGAAGCAACATGTGAAACAAAACAGAAGTGTTGGTAAAAGATGACATCCTTGCTCGCATACTTCCGCTGAAATAACCACTGGATTTTTACAACCTCTCCAAACTGGGAAAAGTGTCCAAACTCCACTGGAGCTTCAAAAGCTCACTTCTAGAAAATTAATGCATGGATTTTCTTTATTTTTGCATCAAAGCAAGTGGAGAAATCAGGCATAATTGTCACTAACTTTCATAGTCTGGGATAATTTGGTTTTTGAATTATGCGGCATTGAAATCTTGATAACTTCATTCTGGGACACACTGTATATATGTAAACCCCCGTGTAAACCTCGTATTACTATTGATATTGACTCTCATGAGTTATACCAGTAAGACTCCCCATGTCCATACTCAATAACTTATTTTGGTAATTTTCTGCCTTTTCTGTCAATTCTGTTTTTTCTGCATTCTGTCTTTTACACCTAATTAACATTAATGTGTTAATTTAACAGTTATATATTTCTGTTGTTAGTTAAATAGGAATTTAACTTTCAAGGTTTTCCCTGTATAATTTTGTACAATTTATACTATATAAAATAAATATACAAAGATCTTTTGTACTTACTTTGAGTACCAAGCAGGCCCATAACCAGGGGATGCAATGGGGGCCTCACACCCCAAAAAATTTGATGATGTACAAAAAAGGTCCACAAAAATTCCATAAATGTCCACCAAAAGAACACCTAAAGCACCAAAACATGTAAATGTAGGTTGTTTCTTGATTAAAAAAAAGTACACAAAATACTTGGGAAAAACTACTGAAAACCCTTTTTTCTTTTTGCTGTCACTTTGTCAAAACCACTTAAATTAGTTGAGGGTTGACCAAAACGAAACGTTATCCTACAAAAGGTCCACTTTTGAAAATCCGCACCCCTAGCACTGTTGGTGCTGCATGTTCACACATGCTAGATTAATGTCATTTGCTGATAATTACTTGTCTGGAAGACCTGGCAAAATGGCCTAGTCAACTATGTAGTAAATTAGCGCAGTTCCTCATAAGAGCTGGAGTAGAGGTGAGAAATCTACTACATCTCTGATTGGCCTTGACTTAGAAGAATTAGTGCCAATGAGGGAAAAGGTTCATGTACTTCAAGGATAAATGTATTTAAAAAATGTTTGGCTTGAGCTTAAAACTTATTCCACTTTGTAATAAAGGGTGTTGAATGTGTCTGTCATTTCTGAATGCACCTCCGAAAGATATGAGGGTCAAGAGGGGCATTTGAGAGTTGACATAAGAACCCTTACAGTGCTGAATCCTACAAAATGCTACAGTAGAAAATTAAGAAAATAGTCCAAATGTGTGACAACCGGGAGATGGTCACCGAATCGCTCCCGTGGATGGCTTGGTTGGGTGAAGATTGGATTGGGATGCAAGGGTTGGAATCCCTGGGTCGAATGCTTGAAAATAGGGATTTTTTATACAGGAACATTCAAGGAGATTCAATTTTAGTCACCGACTCTGTGTACAGTTTTAGATAGAAATGTTTAAAGATGGCAAATTCTATTGGAAATTCCTGGATCTGCCCCTAACATGTTTACACATGCTAGATTAATGTCATTTGCTGATAATTACTTGTCTGGAAGAAGTGGCAAAATGGCCTCGTCAACTATGTGGTAAATTAGTGCAGTTCCTCATAAGAGCCAGAGTAGAGGTGAGAAATCTACTACATCTCTGATTGGCCTTGACTTAGAAGAATTAGTGCCAATGAGGAAAAAAGGTTCATGTACTTCAAGGGTAAATCGATGTTTAAGCTTACCCATGGATATTTCTGGAAACCAATGCCATAGGTATGGCCCAATGTTTTGAAGCTTATGGTGGTATTAAAGGCAAAATGAAGTTGCTCTGACTGAGATAAAAACAGGCCTTTTGTAGAGAGCTTAGCAAATTAATCTTAATTCCAAAATTTGAACCAAATCGGACAAACGCTTTTTTGAGATATTGCTGTTGAAAGTTTCTTTGTATTCTATTGTTTTGCCAATATATTGATGAAGTTAATGAGGAAAACGGACAAAATGTGCTCATTAATATTGATTTTTTCCAATATTTTATGAATAAACCTTCATACTACTTTTACCTTAACCCTAACCCTGAATTGAGAGGTGCTCCGTTTTCTAGCCTAAGTCCAACTACGTCACAGTAGAAAAAAGCACGATCTGACCGGGATTCGAACCCATGACCTCTGACTTCCCAAGCGAGGCACACCACTAGCAGGCCACCACGGGGCTGCGCCCGGGCAGCGATTTCGTCCCCATATGCAACCCGTGTCTATGACGTATTTGGACTTAGGCGCATTTTGGTGATTTTTGACAGTGAGCTTTAGTGAGTTCTGCAAGGGTTAGGGTTAAAGAAGGTAAGGTCCGAGGTCGAATTTCTAATTTCATCAGAAAGGTTATCATTGAAGTGTATTCTATCATATTAATCAGGTTCCAACATCCAAAACATAAGAAAAATGTATTAAAAACCAAGCTAAAATTCCTTCTCCATTCAAGATTTACTAAGTACAAAAACTTTAAACTCGATTTTCTCAGCACTATAGTTTTCCGAATCAGCCCGATGCCTTTTACCAATTTGGGTGTAACTTCGCAACCGAACATCCAATAACCAAAATCAAGGTGTCATTTTAAGGCTTAAAATCTCAGCTTTCCGATGAGACCAAAAAATAAATTTTGATTTTGCCGACCTTAAAGTACCTTTCGATATGACGGGTCACATTTTAGGAAGTCAACTTGGCATTTTTTTGTTTTCTTCTTGCCCCTTCCCTTCTCCAAATGAAATTGAGAAAATACCAAGTTCAATACATAGTACACTGGTGATGTTACTGTGCCCATTTTATGGGTTTACTTTTTCACTTTCACTTACAAAATCAAATAAGAGATTTTGATACCACATATTTTTCTCATAATCCCTGTTAATTTTCACGCTCATATTATGTTTCATTTAAGAGATATGGTCAAAATGGTGCTGAATTACTGGAATATTTTGTTAACAAAATAAATATCCTTTATATTTCTATGAGCCACTTTCAGACACATTTTTGCATGTAACATTAATTTGGCTCAAGGTATGCAAATGAAACTTTGCAGTTGCTTTATCATTTGAATATGGGAAAAGTGTATGTTAAATTTGTCACCAGATCGGAATACCTACCTTTAAGACAACTTGGAACATATGTACCAAAATATCGCAAATTTTCACAGATTTGTTTTTAAATTCTATTGATTTAGGAAAAAACTTGGGTGATTTATTACATGAAAAACCTTTTGGTCTGCAAAAGAACTCTCCCTGCAAAATTGTCTTCCTCCTGCTTGTCCCCTCAAATGAGAATGTCTGGTTATAGAAGTGGATCCCTAAACTTCCATAGGTCATGTTGAATAACCAGTGAAGATTTTTTATATCCCAAGGGATCTAGATCATTTTGTATGAATAAAGAAATAATCATGATACATTTGTAATATTTTTGTTCTTTAAGCTCTAAAGAATAATGACATTCTATGATATTTCACCCATGATATTTCAAGTATAAGTACCACTATTCATCAACTAACCAAAAATAACATTGCATTTGAAGAGGATAACATTCAGCATAAACGATAACATTATCTCCCGCATTGATCTCGCATTACATCTTATAAAATTACATGTTTTTAAAAGAGAAAATTGATATTTGAATAATTAAATGTCAGGCTTTAATGTTCAGTGTAAAATCATTGAAAGCTTTATATGTGTTTACATTGATGGATTTTGTCCTTTGAAAGTGGCTATTGGAGGACAAACTTAAATGTTAATATCCTTTTTACAGACTGGTGATTGTATTTATTTAGCAAAGTTTTGCATTTCAACTAGTATTTGTTATTGGAACTTTGTGGTAGTTGAATAAGTTTTAAAGCACATGTTTTCATTAGTAAGTAATGCTTAGGTCACATTTGGAAAGAGTGGTTGGCTGAGCTTCAGCCAAGCTGGCATGCCACATCAAATAA
>JXSR01S022459.1:18540-30896 GCA_000969725.1 Ophiothrix spiculata
TATGTGATGCCTATTGCATGCTTCTGATTTTCATTTAACGATAACTTTCTGATGTTGGAAATTGGCAAATCATTCACTTATACGGAACTCGAATCCATTTGAAAATTATTTAGCAAAAACACCACACAACATTCATTCGCACCGTTTCCTGATAATTTGTGGCTTTTGATGCCGCGTGAGAAACAATTTTACTTCGAATGTTTTGGGCTGGTCCACTTGACTAATCACATGTAAACACTTACAATTTGGGTATCTTGATTTTAGGCATAAGCTATTTAGTACCCGCGGTGAGTTTGTAAAAAGACATAATTTCTTCTAACTGACGTAAACTCCGATTGCAATTTTCAATTTTGTTTTAATGGAAGGTATTGAATTGGTCGTTTATATCCGAGAAAAAAAATTATGCTAGCATTTATAGTTTTTTATAAATCACAAAGTTGAGTACTAATCATTTTGATACACCCTGTATGGCCGATCGCACAAAAAGATTGGATACCTTAAAGACTGAATTCTGGGACATGCAAATTTATTTTATCTGGAAATCCTCTGATGAAATTAAAGTATATACAAATTTCATGTATTTTGCTCTATTTATTTAATGAAATCTATTTATACACTTTCCCTGGCCTCTGTAGCTCACCACACTTACTGATACAGGAAAAGAAAGTTGACAAGTTGATAAAATTTAATCTAAAATCTAGTTTATATAATTTAGTTTGCTCCTGTAACAATACACATCAGCTCAAGTTTATTTACAGACCATACACATTGATGTAGAAATATTTATAAAGAATGCAAGCTGAATTATACGGCCTCCTTCGCCTGTGTTATATATATTATATACAATACTCATTAAAGTCATTTACAGAGAAAAAGAAAGTAGATAAAAACACTCTGAAATCTACTTTATGTCTTTCTTTTGCCTTTGTTATCAACACACCATATGCATTGATAGAAAAAAAGAAAGATAGATTAAAGCGTATTCTGAATTCTCCTTTATATACACTAGCCATTTAAAGTCAACTACCTTTCTTTTACCTACAAATTGCAATTGATTTCGAAAAAGAAAGGTTATATGCAGATAAAATCATAATGTGAACATGTGAACGTATTATTTGCATACAGGTCGTATTAAAATGAATAGTACTCAAAATAAATAAATTTTTCCCGTTCCATTTTGATTTTTTGATTTTGATTGATAGTATATACATTTGTTTGTTTTTACTTTATAAAAAAGAATGAGAGCATTTTGTTGTTTCGCTTCCAAAAGCTGAAGTATTACGTAAAGGAACCACTTTTGAAAACTTGCCAACGTTTTCCATATCTTACCCATACCTGACCAAAATACCTAAAATTAAATAGTACTCCCATTTACTAGAATAATTTCAAAAAGAAATTTAATGCTAAATTTTTGAAGAAAAACTAAGGAATCAAGACTAACTTTATTGGTTCAAATTTTATTTTGATAATGCCAATAGAACTGCATTGTTTAGGTTTTGCTCATACGAGGGTAAAACCAGAATTAGTAGGAAAAAGGGATGTTTGCACTGCTCTATTCCCGTAACCTCTCTCTAGTTCTGGCAAAATCACACAAAGAAATGGAACCGAGAAACTCTTGGAATATCGTACTATTACCCACGAGAGCGTAAAAGAGACACGCTAATAGAGTCATGTGGATGAGCCTTGCATCCCGATTCATGTGTGGATGAGCCTTGCATCCCGATTCGTATGTAGATGAGCATAACATCCCGATTCATATGTGGATGAGCATAACATCCCGATTCATATGTGGATGAGCATAACATCCCGCAGTCAAGTTAGCTCAATCGGTAAGGCGCTCGCTTGCGGTGCGGAAGGTCCCGAGTTCGAACCCCGCTGGTGCCAAAAAAAGTTGAGTGTGCTTGAAATTCCCTTGGACAAGGAACTAACTGCTAATTGTCTCGTGGAAACCCCGAGTAATGAGACTGAGTGTCCCCCATAACCAGGAGTCCGGGTCTAATTGAACTACACGGAATAAGTCGCAATCGATGATTTATTGATAGCACATACTACAAGTACGTTCTACACCATTTAATAGTAGCTAGGACATTTCAGTCACATGGACGCTGTATTTCATTACACCGGTACGAAACTCGGGGAGCTGATCCGGGCAGCGATGGTACGTATGTGGGCTGATCAAGGTTCAGCGCCCCTAGAGGTTGAACCTGAAATGATGCTTGGTGTGGAATGGAGCTTACTTGGGCCACAGTGGTCAGCGAACACCTGTAAAGTGTGCAGAGGCCGAGTGGAATTACAAATCTGGGAGGCATAGCGCACTATAAATCCTCCAGTATTTTATATTATTGTTTTCATGTGTGGATGAGCATAACATCCCGATTCATATGTGGATGAGTATAGCATCCTGATTAACATGTCGATGAGCATAACATCCCGATTCATATGTGGATGAGCATAGAATCCCGATTCACATGTGGATGAGCATAACATCCCGATTCATATGTGGACGAGCATAACATCCCGATTCTTATGTGGATGAATATAGCATCCAAATTCATATGTGGATGAGCATAACATCCCGATTTATATGAGGATGAGCATAACATCCCAATTCATGTGTTGATGAGCATAGCATCCCGATTCACATGTGGATGAGCATAGCATCCCAATTTATATGTGGATGAGCATAATATCCCGATTAATATGTGGACGAGCATAACATCCCGATTCATATGTGGATGGGCATAGCATCTCGATTCACATGTGGATGAGCATAGCATCCCGATTCACATGTGGATGAGCATAACATCCCGATTCATATGTGGATGAACATAACATCCCGATTCATATGTGGATGAATATAGCATCCAACGATTCACATGTGGATGAGCATAGCATCCCGATTCACATGTGGATGAGCATAACATCCCGATTCATATGTGGATGAACATAACATCCCGATTCATATGTGGATGAGCATAGCATCCCTATTCATATGTGGATGGGCATAGCATCCCGATTCATATGTGGATGAATATAGCATCCCGGGGGGTAACTGGGTATATATATAACTGGGTAACATAGGGTATCAAATTTGGTTTTCAAGTCTCTGATAGGATATCAAACCAAGGAAGAATGGTTGAATTAATGACAACGGTGCTTTAAATTGCTTATAATATGTTTACAATACATAGAAACACTTCTTTAGAGTGATCAAATGGTGCAATTACAATATACCTATGATTTCTTGCAATAATTATTTCATTACATTTGCGTACGGTCTAAGATAGGGTATTAATTCGAGCAAGTATGGTCTCGGATAGGGTATCCATTCGAACAGATATGGTAGATTTATGGTCTCAAATGGGGTCAGGGGGGGGGGGAGGGGGGCGTTCCCAGGCCTTGTCTTTAGGTGGATTGGGAGGTATTTTTTGTCCTTTGCCGACAACGAAATAGACTAATCGCTCACTTTTCCTACAACACATGGACATTGGTGTCCGAGGGGGATCTACCGCCTCAGGAGTTAGACAATTTGGAAATTTCAAAACACAAATCACTTGATTTGGAGCATAGAGTGCTGCTTAATGTATCTGAGAAGCATGCAACCCCTTAGAAGTTAAGAAAACATGAAAATTCAAAACACTATTTAACATTATATGGTGCAGAGAATGTGATGTCTGATAATTGGTGTTAGCATATATCCCCTGTGGCCCTGAAAATCTGGACAAGGGAATCCAGAGACTCATATTGACAATGCACAAAGCATATGAAGGGGCTGTCTGAGAGGATATAACCCCTCATTAAATTTTGAAATTTGAAACAATATTTACGCAATTTGGTGCATAGTTTTGTAAGCTGTTGCTTCAACTTAGCACATTTCCCCCATCAAGTGTAGGCGAAGGTGTTGTATTGAACATTGACAAAATCATATAAAGGGTACGTCTGAGGGGGGATGTGGCCCCTCAGTAGGCAGGAAATTTTGAAATTTGGAATCACTATTCCCGCACTTTGGCGCATAGTTTTCGCTAGCTGATGGCTCAAGTTAATACTTTTCCCCATCCAATGACCAAAACATAATGAAGGGGGTGTCAGAGGGCAGAGGGGGATAAATGGCCCCTCAATAGCTAGAAAATTTTGGAATTAGGAAACTACTATTCACGCAATTTGGTGCATAGTTTATACTAGCTGATGGCTTAAGTTAGCACTTTCCCCCCATCAAATGTAGGAAAGGAACTTCTATTGAACACGAAACAAAACATGTAAAGGGTTTTTTGAGGGTGATGTGCCCCCTCATTATTCCAACTTTGTTCACACCATAATTTTGCCAATATTTTGCTCAATAGCTAAACGTCCCCACAAAAAGCTAAACTTTCGATTGTATGCCTTCATTTTGCCGACACATGTCAGTGAGCTTCCCAGATAGCAAAGTTTGGTTGGCCCAACATTGGCAAATGACATTGGGCCCATGTCCTTTTGTCCATCGGGTCCCTATCGGTGCGATGTCATTATTGGCGCGATGTAGGACCAACGTCGACATTGCGTCGGCATTCTGTAGGTTTAATATTGGGCCAATGTTGGGTCAACTAAACTTTGCTATTTTGGGAACACATTTGGCTTTTCATCGGCCTAACATTCAGCTAACTGTCAGAATGCCAATGTAGGAATGACGATGGCCCGATGGACAAAAGGACATGGGCCCTACGTCATTTTGCGTACATTGGCCCAACGTAACTGCCTACATTGGTCCAACGTTGGGCCAACTAACTCGCTATCTGGGTTATTGGTTCCCGTTGGGTTGTTATAGGAGGATTAATAAAGTTGAATGTGCCGACACAAAACTCTGAGCTGATGCTGACAGCTAGTTCTGAAGAGCTGAATACTGAACATGCTGAACGTATCGTAAGAAATCTGTGCTTGAAGATAGATACAGATGCTAACAGTTCGCTGACAAAAACCCGTTTTCATGAGCGACTCAGCATAGTCTGTCTTTTCCTGTTTCCTTCTCTTATTTTTTCTTTTTCTCCCCTTTCCCCCTTTTTCTTCTTCCTTTTCTCTTTTTCTCTTTTTTCCCTCTTTTCTCCCTTTCTTCCCCTTCTTTCTCCTCTCTCCCTTTTTTGCTGACAGCAGTACAATTTTGCCGACAGAACCGATGATGGGGGGGGGGGGGGATGTGACACTCTTACACCCCCTCTCTGGGAACGGCCCTGCACAGGGTCACTGTCAGAACTTGTGGAACTTGGGTAGTTACCCGGAAACAAATATCAGTTACCCCCGGGATCTGGTCATGAAAGCAGATTCCTGAAGAGTGGACGGGAAATTGTAATTTAGCGCAGTGAAACAATAAATATGTGGTCCAGGTATACATATATACACGAAGATTAGGCATTCTTGACACCATATACTTACAAACACATGCACTTGCATTTGTGAAAATGCAAATGTGCCCAATAATATATGTGACCTTCCAGCCCAAAACAGCAGTAAATGCCAGCTCTTCTCATTTTCACCTTTTTAATTATTTGCAAAGACCATGTTTTAAGGATTAAAATGACACCTTGTTGAACTTCACACGATTTCAAGAAGTCAAGTTATGGTCCGTCAAAGGTTGTTAGGAAGTAAAACGTATAACTGAGGTAAATGCGTTCAAAGATTAGTAAGCCCTATATTTTCTGTTGATTGTCTTAAAAATATGCCAATTTATTGCACATTTCCTATCATTTTCTTGAAATGAAACTATGCTGGTATTTTGTAGTAAGCACTAGGATTGTGAATTTGTCAAAAAATCAATTTCGGCCAATTATGACCTTGACATGTATTTTCACCTGTAGCGCAAAATGAAGTTTTTTGGCATTTACTGCTCATACGGGCTGGAAGGTCACATATAGGGTTCATGATGTGCGCGACGAGTTTAATCCCTGACATTAAAACAATACAAGATCATCGGCAAAGAGTCTAGTTCTATAACCAAGAAGATGCTAAAGGGCTTCGGTTTCTAATTTACCAATGTTATAAGTTTATTAGTTAGATATGAGTCACCATCAACCATTTCCAACCAATAAATAAATGTCTTCAAAAATGTCACTTGGTTCCTTTTGCCATGGGAGGGCAGTTTAGTCCATTAGGCTTAGCATCCAAAGACATTCGCTCGGCCGAGTGATATTCGCTCTTGATATTCGCTAAAACGAATGTCGCTCTCATTGAGCGAACATCGTTTCAGTCGATGAAAGCGAATGTCACTCGCGCAAGTTGTAGTGGTATGTTTATTGAATAAACAAACCTAAGAATATTTGAAGCGATCTTCGCTCAAATTGAATCTGAAGTGTAGCGAATGTTGGTAAATTTGTTAAGCGAATGTTGCTTCCCGTTGGAGCGAAGTTTTCTTGGCAGGGTAAGCGAATGTCACTCGGGCGAGCGAATGTCTTTGGACGACAAGCCTTGCCTATATATTATACAACTATTACTATTTTTTTTACTATTTTCGCTCCATACCCTACTCGGTCTGTGCTACAGACCAGATTTAAAAGTAACACACCATCCACTCACTGAAAACTAGCATGCAAACCACCCACAGATTTTGCTCAGGCCTTCGGCGCTCACAAAAACTTGGCCCCCGGCATCTTGCGACTTAGTGATAATGTATAACAAATATTATAACAAGACTGCGAGACTCAAATATTCTTCAAGTGCACTTACATCTTCTTCTTCAAGACCTGTATGATATAATATCAATGTTTTCAAATTGCAGCATGACTTGAGACTCTCACATAGTCTCATTCCTCCCGCCTTACCTACTTCATTATATGACAAGTACAGGTGTGTCAAACATTTGGCTTCATTCAGAAACTCACTCAGTGTGAATATGTCAGATTCTGTTAAGTGGGTCCTGTTAAGGTGCAGTTTCTCAAGTTGAGAGATAACACAACCAAGTATACAGACTGCTTTGCCTACATTGTTGTCTGACAGATTCAGTTCTTTCAAACAAGTGGCTTTGTTCAAAAACTCACTCAGTGTGAATGTGTCAGATTCTGTTAAACAATTTCGACTAAGGTCTAATTTCTTCAGTGTAGGGATACCACAGCCAAGTATACAGACTGCTTTGCCTACATTGTTGTATGACAGGTTCAGGTGTGTCAAACAAGTGGCTTTGTTCATAAACTCACTCAGTGTGAATGTGTCAGATTCTGTTAAGTCAGTGCGTCGAAGGTTCAATATCTCAAGTTGAGGGATAACACAGCCAAGTGCACATACTGCTTTGCCTACACTATTATATTGCAAATTGAGGGATGACAAATGTGTGGCATTGGGTAGAAACTCGCCCAATCTGACTATGTCATTTTCTGTCAAGCCAGTATCATCAAGCTCTAGACAGTGCAGGTGGGGAATGATGTGCTGGATGTGAGCAATGGCATTGCCAACATGCATATCACGTATCCCCAACTCACAGAGGGGTGACTTGATTGCTTCTAGTATGGAAATCATACTGCCATTAATCAGCTCCACACCATCAAATGACAGAGTGTGCAGCTGAGATTGATTGACTAGTAGATGGCTCAAAGCAGTATGACTAACACTGCAGCTGTGTGCTAACCTAAATGAACGCAACGTTGTGCATTTGATACTTGTGGGCTGTAGGACTGGCGTCACATCTACCATTACGTGGCAAAGGCAATTTAAACCAAGTGTTAATAGATTCTGTACCCTCCCTATGCATGACCCTAATTTATTCATGCTGCCTGCAATATCATTTTGAGGGTATATACGTATGGAATTGACAGCATGGAGATTGGTCATAAGGGATAGTGTATCTATTATCACATCTGGTATTGATACATTGAGATTAATACTGACTGACTTGACCTGATTTAATGTTGATGCTAGTGGAGACTTTACAAAAGAAGTCCAATATAACGACTCATCTGATATGCACAGTTCCTTACCAGCAGACAGTAACGACCTGAGGGATTCTGTAAGACGCACATAGCTGTTTGGAAAACCACTCTCAATCAGCAGTATTAAAACTGGAGTGATTGACAAAGGATTATCCGGCAATGTTTTCGTGGTCGGAAAAACGTTGCGTGCCTCTAATGAGTCATCATTAGTGATATTTGCCAAATATACCTGAATCACATGATAAATGGCTCTACTTGCATGATCTTTGTCACATATCCCACAGAGAAATTTCAAAATCTCCAGTTTGCTTACTACAAAATTAATTGTGTCTATTCTATGAAGGACACAGTCAAATTGATCATCAGGCAAACATTGCAAGTAATAACTTGCACAATATTCTTGGAAAGATTTATGCAAGAAAGTAACTGTACTTGACACCGACAGTTTCGACCTCATTCTTTCCTTTGTCAAAAGACCTACTTGACATCCTTTCTCTAACCCCCCTTGAAAGTCAGTTTCACAAAATATTAACTTCACATCGAATTCATCGCCATTTTTTGACACGAGACCATCAAATGCAACCTTGCCCAGACTAATCAAGAGTTCCTTCAAACTGTCATCTTCGTTTGGAGATTTTGTATTGTATTTAAGACAAAATTTCTTCCATAAGAATGTTGTGAATTCTTTATACAATTCTGACTGTGTGTTTGGCAATGACTGTGAAGCTTCCCATAATAGACTCATAAGCATTAACATGACTGGGATATGAGAAAGAGATGTCAAACGATCTGACTTAGACAATTTTCTCATCAGGCCTTCTACTAGTTCAACGTTGTTATGAAAGAATTTTGAAAGATAAAGTTTGACATTTGCTCTAGAAAAGCCAGAGAGAATGACAGATGTGTATAAAGACTGGCATTTGCCTAAGCGTTTGTGAGGACGAGAGGTCACAATTACATATGCCTCACGAAAGATCTTTAGGTTAAGCATCTTATCAATTTCTCCTGATACAAGATCTACGTTTTCGGCAAAATATTCATCAAACCCATCTAACAGAAACAAAATATTTGGATTTGAATGAATAATTTTTCCTAAAGCCGCTTTAGAAACCCTTGTATCATCAGGCAAAATTTGCTGAAATATTGCTTCAGTAACGCTACACCCTCTCTGAATTTCTCTGAAACTGAGGTAGAAGGCCAAATCATATTTGTATAATGGAGAGCTAGGATTTCTTTGTGCCCAAGAGTATGCTATTTTGGACATCAGGGTGCTTTTGCCCGATCCCACTGTTCCTTTTACAAATACCTTTTTTACACCTGTCTTAATGTTCACTAAATCTTCATTGCTATCAAGAACCTTATTGCGGTGTTCAAGCTCTAGGTTGACATATATATCATCCATATCCCTTGTCTCTTCATCAAACCAAGGTATTAGGTTCACTTGACTCATATGCGATTTGTAAAATTCTATCAGTTCTTGTTGACACCATTCAACAGTGCAGGTGATGATGTCTGAAACTACAACATACAAAAAGATAAAAATTACACTTAAGTATTGTTTGATTTTAAACCATCAACCCATGAAGAAACATTAATTAGGACCTGCTCAATCAAAATAACCGGAAACTCGCAAATTTCACAACTGGGTTTATAATTTGAATGTTTCATATTACCATCTTTCAAATTCTAGATGTGATAGTTCCGCTTTCGGGAGATAATTAAATTCAAAGCAATCAAATGTCTGAAGGGGAAATGGTCTGAAGGTATCAAAGTCAACAATTTGAGTTATAAACAGCTGTATTATAATTGCAAAAAAATAAAATAAAAATAAATAAGTAGTTCTGTTAATAACATATCCCGCTATAATTAGCTTTCCTAACTTCATAACACATAAAAATGAAAAGAAAGTATCGAGTGTCGTATGCCTTAATGATAGTATTACAGACTGCCTTGTCCAAACACATGCTGTAGACCTTAAACGTATACCCTGATATCATATGTAGAGATACTGGCTTGAACTGTAATGAACTTGGAAGTGCTACTCGGAAGTCGAAGTACTAGTATGATGATGAGTATTACAAATTCCCTGTACTATTAGTCCTATATATCGTGAGTCGTCACCTAGTTCGGTGATTGGATTTGCAAAATTAAAGAACCGTTTTTGCATTACGTTTAAAAATACATACAAAATAGTGTCATAATTCGGGGTAATATATGTGATGGCTCACACCGAAAGGGGGGACTTTGAAGATGTTATCGATTTTGAATTTTTCATTTCATCTGTTGCAGCATTTTCTAAGCTTTAAAATGACACTTTACTTGTTGAAATTGATCAAGGCGATCAAATTTTACAACAGAATATTTGCTGGAAGTTCTTATTATTTTCTTTTAATATTTTTTGCTGCCTATTTTCACCTGTATCTTGAAAAGTGTTCTGTCGCAAAGTCCCCCTTTTCGGTGTGAGTCATCACATATATAACTACTATCATCAGGCGTCACAGCTAGCTTGGTAGACGAACAATTAAAGAGTTGGGTCTAGACAATTAACGATTAATTAATAACTAATGTATTTGTAGGTTTACATAATTCAGATTGCTACAAAAATAAAGGAATGCTAAAATTGCACGAAATCCACAAGTAAATCCAGAATCCAAATGGTGCAGAAGCTTTAACACTTAACTGCATAAGGTACCCACACTTCCGTTAGTGCATAAGGGGGGGGGGGGGTTCCATAGTACCCCCCCCCTTATAAAACCCACTTTGTAACTCAGCATAAGTGATTATTGATTAATTTCAAACTTGGTATTTACGTAAAGCAAGTAATAGTCTGCAATATTTAGCCATAAATACCGCATGAAAATAGGATATTTTCATGATTTCTTAGAAAATTTGGATTTTTGCCTATATTGTCCACACAAAGGTCGATTTTTTGGAATTCGTAATTATGATGCTATGTTATACAATGATGCAAAAGGGGCCCATGATCCCTCCACCAGGTGAAACGGTCAGTCAGCATGTTGTTGTTAGTTGGCAAATAATTGATCTTGAAGAAAGAAGGAAAAGAGAGAAAAAACAATGAAAGAAAGGGAGAGGAGGGGAAGGGAAGGGGAAAGAAGAGGGAAATGTGTTACATAAATAAATGGAAGTGATTTGTAGTGCAGTATGCGTCCCCTTACTTGTAATTCCAACCGGTTTCAACACACTTTACAGACCATTAATTAAGTCCAAGATATAAAAAAAAAATTGAAACAAATTAAATGCTATTTTTTCTTTGAAAAATTTGCCAAGTTCATGAGTCAACTTTTCAAAAGTTTGTACCACATGGTGACAATTTTGAAAAGAAAATTATGCATCTTCCTGAATAGACATTTTTGTATCAACAGAAAGGGATGACTTGATACCTCTCCATTAATTACCGAAAACCGTCGGGTGTTTGCTTGGCATTGTGAAAAGGCAGCCGGTATATATCACCGCGCCCGTAAAAGTAAACCACCGCCCTCGTAATAAAACAAGGTGGTTTGTTGGTGAACTTCACTTGCCGGTGATGTGACATGTCACCGGCCGGTGTCTTATCACGTCACCGGCCGGTGTCTTATATATACTATGTACCGGTGTCTTGTGGATTCGCTATGAAAAAAATGTATACCCTGCTCTTCGTATAATATGTTTTTGAAATTACGAAATAATAAACTTGATAAAATAGACTGTTTTATATCTGATCAGTTCTTACCACTTTCATCTGCTTCAATTGCCTCGACTTCTTTGTGAAGATCTGACCTTTCCTCTTTGAGGGCACGCATGAAGGCTTCATATGATGACACAGGAGATCTAGCCAGTATATCTAGTAGTACTTCCACCTGCTCTGTGTTTGTATCAATCTTCCTAATCCTGGTCACATCATCCCGTTTTATTGCCCCATCCGCAAGTAAAGTCCGAAGCATGTTGTCTGGGCATAGATTATCACATAGTGTCTTCGTTGCTTTAAGGAGAGTCTTTTGTACACGGTCCAAATCTGATTTCCTGCAAAAATATATACAGGGTGTCCAAAAATTAACTACCCATTTTTAAATGCTTATAACTTTAAAACCAGGATTCGCATGGCAACTATAGACATATGTATTGATAGAGGAAACTTGTAGAATTCTTTCGGTATCAAACATTATGCAATCAGTAAATTTCTAAGATAACAAGAAGGTCTGAAAGTTCAAAGTGGTTGAGCCAATATACCAAACAGTGTTGAAACTCTTCTGCCACTTCACTATGACGACATGACGCCTCATACAGCTAAACGGTTTAGAATGGCTTTATTAATTAACTTTTCCATGCAAAATCATATTGCCTGAGAAAAAGAAACCCTGGCCCTTTCACTCCAATGATTTAAGTCCGCTCGATTACTTTTTTGAGTTATCTGAAGGACAGTACATCCCAACTCCCTGGACTATTCCTGACCTGAAACAGAACATCACCAGT
>JXSR01S022459.1:42814-55685 GCA_000969725.1 Ophiothrix spiculata
CCGACAGGGACCATCTAACGTTCACAACAACCTCAGTTTTGTAAATTTTTGTAAATTGAGGGGCGTTGCCGGATCATTTTGTGCTTTGCTTCCAAGCATTCTCTTAGAGCAGTCAAGCGTGACAAAGACATTCAATCACTTGCTTATCACTCTATTACAGATAAACATTCCATATGACCACTCAACCTTCACTTGCTTATCACTCTATTACAGATAAACATTCCATATGACCACTCAACCTGAGTAGAGAAGTGGCCTTGAACAGGCGGAGTCAAATCAAATTTGACCTAAAAATTACTTTTTTGACCCATTTGTGTGGTTGACCCTTACCAATGCATGACAAAATTAATCACATTCGAAGTTAAATGTCATACCCCTCAAGATTACCTATCAAATCTGACCAAAAGCAACATAAGTTTCCAGACATAATGAATTTACCTTTACATTAAAAAGTGGTAAAAATTGTTTTATTCCAACTATAGGATTCACATTTTCCTGAGCAGATTGATTACCCTTTACCCTTAAGTACTCTCGACATAATAACCTATATAAAAAGGTTTTTATGTTTAAATGCCATTGCAACACGATTTTGCGTGACAAAAATTATTTTGAACCTATATATGTTATTGCTACCATTTTTTAAAAGAAAAAATAAAGCTGAAGTACATTCATATATGGCCGCCTCTAAATAAATTTTCAGACTGTAAGCTCTTGTAAGATGCTCTATCGTTATTACGAGTATCGAAAAATCTTAAGTTTGTGTACAGTACTTAATGTACTCACCCTTGTTCTTTTTCTTTATGCAGGTTCCCATAATCCTCCTGCTTCTTTCCACGATATTTGTTCTCATCCTCCTCTTTCTTTTCAAGGTCCTGGTACCCATAAGCCTCCTGTTCCTCCTGATGATGTGGGTTCTCATCCACCGTCTGGTTTTTTTTCATCATTTTGTTTGCTACATAATTGCCCCATTTATGATTTAAAAAACCAAAAAAAGGTAAGTATGAAATCAAATCAGCAGAGTGTAATCAGAAAATTTCTGCTAAGCATTGTGGCAGTTAACGTTCCAACTGTACAGATTCCATTTAAATGATGTAATTTCTGAAATATAAGGAAAAGCAACAACAAGCATGATAAGTGATTCCGTCAAAAATAAAACAAATACAAAACGCGTAGTGAAAATCTCCTTTATAATACGCCAATAATAATAAGACCATGCCAGCTTCTAGAACACCTTAGACCAGAGTGACCAAGCCACTTGAAAGGAGTTGAAAATTTTCTGAGTGGGTACCATTTATATTGGATTCGTATTCTGAGAACTTTAACAATTTAAATGACTTTTATGAACGATCCTGATGAATCTAATACAGACTTCATTCTTTAGTTTACTTTACACATCTATAGAAACAACATTCAAAGAATATTAAATTTATATTAACCATGTTTTAAACCTCGTCTTCCTAAGCCTTTTACTGGTAACACGTCTTCCTGAGGGGCGGGTGTCATGAAAATCGGTCGAGGCGGTACGTAATTATAACGTCACAAAGTATTTCAGTACAGAAACAAATCGACTTTTGACAAGTATTGCCACCTTTTCAAAAAAATCGCTATAAGAGTTCTAAATGTCCGATTTTCGTCGGGTTTTTTGCTAGTAAATGGAAGAATCAACAATTCTAACATGCTCTGCAAGTTTCATGTCAATAACATTTTTAAAATGACCATTTAAAATTTTAAAATGTGGCAACCACATCCCTCAACCCTACCCGCCGACTTTGACGGCCTACCATAACCCAACTTAGGTGGTATCTCACGATTTTTTACGTCAAAATGACCGGAAAGAAGTAAAATCTGTTAGGGGAGGGGGGAGGGGGGTGCCCCCCATCCCTTAGAAGAAGAGGGTTACATTGAAATGCACGGTTTGGAAAATCACACGTGACGCCGCTTGTCAATTTCGCGTTTGACTCCAACTTTTGGGCGTGGCAAAGTATAATTTTGATCCAGATACAACAAAATACACAGAACTTACATCAAGAATCCTTTGATGTATGAAGACAGTCCAGAGTCCGGATATGAAAGGCCATAACCTGGTGGAATTCATGAAACATAAAAAAACAAAACAAAACTGTACAGCATGACTGGCAAAGCTTTTATGTTCAAATAGTCTCCTCAAGCCGGCAATGGCGGAACTTTAAGTAACTATACTCCCTGGCGTAAATCATACCAGCGAGCTACAGGAAGCATGTCACACTCTCAACCGGGGGGGGGGGGGGGGGGGGGGGGGGGACTTGTGTGTTTGCCATAATTCCAAAATATGACTTTCTATATACCTAATTTTTACCAATTATTCGCTCACATCAATAAACTAATTTTGTGAGAAAATCAACCGATATTGCTAAAATTATGGGCATTTATGATACACTATAATCATTATAATTGACGTATTTCGACGCGAAGAGATATTTGCACCCATAACGAGATTAATTATGCCATCACATGATGCACCGTGACTAATTGCCACGCACATACGTTTTGAAAAAGTCACAATGCATCATGTGATTATGATATTATGAATGCCGACACCCCTTAGCGGCGACAATATGCCGATCATAGACCATCTATGATTGACATACTCTCGCCGTTGATGGTGTAAATCCACAGAATCGAGCAAAGGAACTCAAAGCAAGAGCATAGCAAAGTGTATTCATCATAATTGGCCTCGTTCTGAGTTCCGATTGCCCGCCCGGTTCTGTGGATTTACCCCATCAACGGCGGGAGTATGTCAATTATAGATATGGTCTATAGAAATGGTCTATAATTTCTTCAAAACACACATACTTTGGTAAACTGTGTGCCTGGATTGGTTGTTTTCGTCTCTGTTGACCCCCCCAGATTGGTTACCAAAATGTACCGTAAAACCAACCTACATACGCAGCACATAGGTAAACTATGTGGTGAGGAAATCTGAATGCACGGAAGTAATAGGCAACGTTGACTTCCAGCTGAAGGCCAAGTTCAAGTCACCTATTGGCACCACAATGAATCATGTAAGGGAGAACAAAGCAAAAAATGCCTTTATCATATCTTGAAAAATTAATATAAAATAAAATAGCTAATTAAAAGTAAGAACTGTTTTCGGATATCTATTTTCAAATTTGAATTATGATTTAAAATGTCCTAATTGGCCTACCATGGCATTCGCAGAAAAGAAAAATCCGGCTTTGTGGTTTTGTGTGCATTGTTTTTATGAACCACCACACCAAGTTTGAAAGTAATGCAAAAATTGTTTTTTGAGTTATGTTTGTTACCGTATTCGACCAATGAAAGACCTAACCTGTTACCATAGCAATCGGTCTCAAATGAGAACTGTTTTCCCTAGCTACGGGTCTCGGGCTATGTGGTGGTATGTCACCCATGTGGGCATGATTTTAGGAAAGTGCCGATTTTTTAAAATTGAACTGTTGACCACTGTGTTGAGTCTATCCTTCAAAACGCTCAAATGTTTCCCCAGAATTGCCGTATTCCAAATCCTTCCTGTACATTTGTACAGGAAGGATTTCTTAACTTGCATATTTAATTCGCAGCCATCTTTTGACTTTTGACTGGAGTGCATAATTTCAATCATTTCAAAATTGTCTACATCACAAGTAAGCATTGTAAGTTCTATATTTTTCTAAGAGATAAACTTTTTCCTATGTGTAAGCCCAGCTGAGAAATAAACCTAGTCCCCTAAATCTCTATATCCCTTCCCTGTGAACTGTCAACAAAATTGTGAATATCTATATAATTCGTCCACATTTCCTGTGCGTAGGGTAAATACTTGGGGTATCTGGAAATAAAAGCTGCACCGCTCCCTACAAGCCCTTTTTGTGTAGGAGAAATACCATACTTAAGGTAAATGCATCCTTCCAAAACTACATTGTGTAAGTATGGATACCTAGAAATAACAAGCTGCACCCTACCCGACAAATCATCCCCTCTGAAATCTATATCATTTTCACAAACTTTTCCCTGTGTGTAGGGGATATAATCAAGATAATTAAAGACAAACAAAGTAAGCCAACTTAATGTGGGGAGAATAACAACATACGCCTAATGTCTAGAAAAAAATATAAATAATTTTGACGGCCTAATATTTATGCACATAAAAATATAGCAAACTCACCAAATAGCAATTTACAAGAAACGAATAATCCATAAAGGACGATTAATAAACGGATTGCACAAGCTTTCGGAAAGTGTATACTTTACTTCTTCAGGTCCGCAGGAACATAAAAACAAGAAAAATATACAAATAAAACTAAAACATCATTATTAAAACATATTTCCACAGATAGTTAAATCTGACCTGCTCCAACAAAACCCGGATAAAGTCGGGCAAAATACTTTTTTATGCAAAGTTGGATTTATTTTTGCTATTAAAAAAAAAAAAAAAAAACTAACTCAAAAGACAAAATTCTAATTCCATACTTTTTTAGTTCTCCACTCTTTCATTAATTCTTTTGAAAAGCGACACCGAAAATCCAAGATGGCCGCCAATTAAATATGCATATAAGGTGATTTTTCATTTTTGTTTTTTGGTCATCTAAGTATCCTAGACATCAAATATGTTCATACCATCTTCAATAACAAAAACACTTTTTTGTGCTTTTCAGATCTTCTGGCTACAGTCCCTAATAACGTCTCGCTCGGCTGAACGTCATGTTAAAGAGACTGGCCTAGATCCTGTCCGCTGATTTTCTGACCATATATTTTTTTCACATGTATCGATAGTACATGATTATACTAACATATCATACCAGTAGTTTCCGCTGAATTTGTGTAACAGAGGAAAAAAATGAAATTATTTACCAGCTGTATTTTTTGTCGCCGGCGACAAAAAATGGTTGAAAAGTGTTTCTAGTTTCCAATCTTAAAAAGAACTTGCTTCTACAACTGTGATGGGTAAACAGAATTATTTTTGATGAAATTGTTTCTCTTTTTGATATGTATTAACTTATCTCCAAGAGCTTCATTTGATATTTTATTTTGTAAATCCATCTGTGGTACAAATTTAGGATTTAGAAAACACCGGATAGTCACACCACAATCACATATAGATATTTTGCAAATCAATTCGCTGTCAATTTGAGCCATTTCTGAGTAAATTGTTGTAATTTTTTTGGATTTTACTACATTTTTAAGCTTTATTTAAAGCATTTCCATAAGTTTTCCATTCTAAGTGGAATCTAGGCTAGTCCGTTTAACTACAATTTTTTACCTAATTATACATATCAGAATATGATTTTTGGTGTACATATGGAATAGAGTTGTTTATACATGAATCTTTACTAGTGATTTCACGTCCATTATCAGGTTCAAAATGACGTCAATAGAGTACTTCGAAAAAGTTGACGTTTCTTCGCCGAATCTTCATAATTTCATGATTTTCGAACGATTTGATTGTTTTCAAATTTTGACAGATTGTAGGCTTGATACTTTTTACTGAATTACAAATAATATTTTATAAAGTTGTGAAGTTGTTTGAAAAAATCGCTTCTTTGAAAAAATTGACGCTTTTTTGCCGAAACCTCATAATTTCATGATGTTCGAACGATTTGATTGTTTTCAAATTTTGACAGATTGTAGGCTTGATACTTTTTACTGAATTACAAATAATATTTTATAAAGTTGTGGTGTTGTTTGAATGATAATTTAACACACCCGCGTGGTTTTGCCTGAAAAACTGGGCGTGAATTACAACTCTGAAATCATCCCGTTTGAGCTGTGAATTGCCTGTTTTTAGTACCTACATTATCTATATTTTGTCTGATATAAGCATTTGCATAATTTACCTACAAATTCAGCATTCCGTTGAGGCAAAAATCGAAATTTTTATGTAACAAAAAAAAAAATATGGCATTCTAATATTTTTTCTTTTAGATTTCAGTTCACGATCTCAACGCTGCCTGAATAGTTCAATGGTAGATTCCTCGCTTCGTAATGCATGAATATCCATGGTTCGAGTCCCCGCAAGTGCTGTGGGAACTATTTCTCTTTTTATGATCAAAAAATGGTTATTAACATTTTTCTGAGCAGATATAGGTCATTTACCATTAAAATGATATATCACTTGTCGTCATTGAGCAACCTTTTGCCCGTGATAAATCAACATTTCCCTTCAAATTTCCTTTGTTTTCTATTGATTTGTGGGATGTTCATTTGACTGTAACAAAGGTTACACAGGTGTCACAGGGGTCAAAATGTGATAATGTTAATGTTAATTTGTACGATCTTGTGAATTAAGCATACGAAGCAGCTTCTGACCCCTAGTAAAAATAGTGCTTTTGGGGCTGACCCGAGGTCACATGGGTCAAATATTGATTTTTAACAAAACCACCATAACTTCTACAAACAATGGTGGATCTTGACTAAACTTAGTCAAAAAAAAAAAAAAAAAAAAACAACAACAACAACAACTTTGACCCTACCCCAACATGCCATGTGACTCAAGGGGTCCAAAACGTTAGTTTTACAAAAAAGTTTTAAGCTTGTCAGGGTTACATTGCATGATTGTATAACTCATGTGTATTAAATAGCTCATGAGTCTTAACAAGCGGGTTAGTGTAGCGCTATTTCCCTCGCTTTGCACCATTGAGGTCCCGGATTCGAGTCCCGCGCTCGGCGTTTTTAAATGTGCATTTGGTTTTCAGTCCATGCTTGCTTCCGCAGGTTTTTCTCCGGGTCCTTCGGTTTTCCTCCTGTACTAAAAAACTGAACATTAAATAAAGATCTAGGACCCCAATGGAAATAAGCTTCATTTAGAAGCTTTCTTGGCTTATCCTTGGCTCTAAGCCTAAAGAATTCTTTCTTTCTTTCTTAACCAGCAATCCGTTATTGACGCTAATCGACTCTGAGCCCAAACCAACTAAAATTGGTCAGCGAATATGCAGATGCGCATTACTTTTTAAAACAGTTAGCTTCTCAGTACCCACAGAGTAAAAAAATGGATATTGTATCATAGCCGCTCTTCTCCGCGCAAATGTTACAGAATGGGTTTCTGTTTGAAATATTTTATACAGGTTTATCAGTAGTATATCAATCTTAGGCAGTTGTTTCAATGAAATGTAAATAGTTTCTACTACATTAGAGGTATATGACAATTATATATAGATGATTTTTACATTAAATTGACAACTTTAATAAATCGATACCTGCAATCGGATTTTACTTCAACATATCATGTATCCCTGCATCATTTAGTAGTAGATCAATATTAAAATCACCCATAATATAGGTACTAAATAAGTTGTACATTATACCAAAATGTGAAGTATCAGGGACTGGATGATTGAGTCCAAGTCAAGACATTATTATCATTTTTGGTATTTCTTTTTTCGCGGGACAATGTCTGTGACTACGCCTCGCGCCAGGTCTCGCGTATTGCATGCCGCATTTTCAACGCGCGCTCCCCATTTTTCTCACAGACATTCTCCCCCGAATTTACTTACTCCGATGAAGTACTTACGTACGAAACGTCAGCAATAGTATTTTCTTATTAAAACATCGTGGAAACACACCTTTTGGTTTCATTCTTCATTTATATATTTTACCAGCGATGTAACGTGGACTTGCCATTTTTTATATTACCATTATTATCGGTGATTCCTTAATTCCTGTCTACGTTGGCTTAAAAGTGTGTATTCCGATCACCTTTTAACAACGAAATCAATTTTTTTAATACAAGGTACACATTTTCTCATAACCCGTGCAAATATTTACGCTCATATTATGTTTTGTTGAAGAGATATGGTCAAAGTACTGATGAATTACTGAAATATTTGCTAACAAGAATACATATCGTACAGGTTTCTTCGGGCCACTCTCGGACACATTTTTGCATGTAGCATTAATTTGACTTGAGGTATGAAAATGAAACATATACAATTGAATACCAGAATGCAAGACTGACCAAAGTCCACTTTTTCAAAAATGAGTTATACACAGGAGACACTTTCTTATAACTACGGCTACCTTGTTCTTGACGTACTAAAATAAATCCGCACCGCAAACACCCCCAAAGTCTTTTATGTTTACAAAAGATGTCAAAATTTATTGACTTCGGTCAGTTTTGCATACATATGTTGTTTCATTGAATGTAATATAAGTAATCAAAACCATGTTCTCGGCAAAAATTTCTTTTGTAATTGGAAGGTAATTGGTGTTAGGTGTAGGTTCTGTCAAAAAATGAAGAAAAAAAAAAGGTTTTCTAATCCGAAAATGAAATATGGTTCGTTACTCTGAAATTGAATTTAACAAAAAAATAAGATTTTCTAGTCCGAAAATGAAATAAGGTTCGCTGCTCTGAAATTGAATTTTAAAAATAAATAAGGTTCGCTAGTCCGAAAATGAAATAAGGTTCGCTAGTATGAAGATAAAAAAGGTCCACTAGTCCGACCAAAAATAATTATTTTTTGGACAAGCGGACCCTATTTTATTTTCGGACTAGCGAACCTTATTTCATTGGAAGGTAATTGGAGTTACGTGAAGATTCTGTCACAAAATGAAATAAGGTTCGCTAGTCCGAAAATGAAATAAGGTTCGTTATACTCCGAAAGTGAATAAAAAAAAATAAAGTTCGCTACTCGAAAACAAAACAAAACAAAACAAAACAAAACTTTGTTTGTTTGTTTGTTTTTTTGCTGTTTGCACCCTCGATTCTTTCTTCCTTTCTGTCTTTCTCCCTTTCTTTCCTTCTTTCTCCTTCTTTTTCCATTGCTGATTTTACAAACTTTGATCATATTTTCTAAATTTTCGCTTTACTTATCTTAAAATGGTACCATTTTCAACTACCATTATTATCATCCCTGATCCATTTCTTTATATTATTATGATTGTTATTTAACAAATCTACATATTAGCCTACTTTTCATCCATAATTGTATCTTCGGAGTAATGGATGCCTTCAGCCACACGCCTCGCGTTTTTGAAGGCATCCATATCTCACATATGCAAAGTTTGTTCTCTATTAGAAATGTTGTATATTTATAAAGTGTTATTTTATTTGTATATGTTGAGAGAAAACAAATAAACTAATCTGAATCTGAATCTGAATCTAAAAAAAAAAAAAAAAAATGAGGTGTGTTTGTTCGAAAATAAAATAAGGTTCGCTATTGTCCGAAAATAATAATAATAAAAAAAAAGGTCCGCTGGTCAAAAAAAGAAAGAAAAAAAGTTGGAAAATAACAAAACTAATTATTTTTCGTACTAACAGACCCTATCTTATTTTCGGTCTAGCCAACCTTATTTCATTTTCGGACTAGCGAACCTTTTTTCAATTCCGGACTAGCGAGCCCTATTTCATTTTCGGACTAGCGAATCTTATTTCATTTTCGGACTAGCGAACCCTATTTCATTTTCAGACTAGTGAACCTTAGGATTAGCGAACTCTTTTTAATTTCGGACTAGCGGACCTTATTTCATTTTCGGACTAGCAAACCTATTTCCCCTTTAAGCTCAACGGTTGCGATCACAACTATACTATACGCTATACGGGCACGTTTGTCCAATCTATAGGAACTTTATTTTTCATGATACTATATCAACAATGTAAATCCACAATCACTGATGGAGCTAGCCAGCGTACTGATCTCTCCCTGGAAAACAATATTTTTTTTCTGGAGTGAGATCAGAGGGATTTTTGAAATGGATTCATGTGTATATAAACAGTACAGAGATGATGGATTTATTTTGTGAATAGTATCGGAAAAACGTGCCCGTATAGTGCCGTATAGTGTACAGTATAATTCTATGTGATCGCAGCCTTAGTATGCACCTTATACTATAAACCTTGAAGTATGCAACAAGCAATCAGACTCCGTTACAAGATCCATTACAGCATATCCCTTGTATTCTACAACATTGTGAACTGGTGATTTTGCATTGTGTAAGAGACTAGTATAGTAATAATTGAATAGGACTGCGTGTTAATATATTTTTACATGAATTCTTCAAAATTTTGGTATTATTTTGGGCTAATTTAGTTGCCTACACATGGACAAACATTGTAAATAAATAATTATTTTGAATATTCAGCAAGTTTTGGTAGCTTGTTATGATTCGAGAATATGGACTAAGTTACTTATATCGGCGTATGGTCATATTGGGTTTTGTGCGTTAACCGGCTACTTGTTGCATACTTCAAGATTTACAGAGCACAGATTAGAACATGACATCCTACACATGTAGAATATGAAATACAAAGACATGCTTGAAATTTGATTGAATAACGAATATATATTGCACAAAATTAGCATAAAATATTCTATTGGACGGAAAGTCTGAACTAAGCCTTAATTGATACAACTTGCCTAATCAAGCATTAAAGAATTAAAATTGTAGGCATCTAAAGCAGCGTTCAGACGGTCGGACTTAAGTTGCTTATGACCGGTCATAACTTGTGTCGGTAATACTGCCCTAGCACGACTAAAGGACGTAAGTGACATGTTTTACAAAATGCTGTTTTATTCAGTATCGTAGTGGTTATGTAACTTCCCCAGTAACTGGTTTACGCACATTCCTTGACATCGGTATATGCTATACTTTTATATGGTGATCAGTTCGATCATGGTTCAAAATCAGAAAGCGTGAACTAGTTGTTAGAGTGATAATCGGATTACACGTAACACTTCGAGACTGAATTTACCGGTAACAACTGGTAGCGCTATCATTTTCTACTCCAAAGAATGCAAATGAGCCAATTGAATACAATGGCATGCTCTGCCGCACATATAACAGGGTACTCAACAACGGAATAAAGCTCATTATCCTCATTTGCATTCTTATGACCGGACTTATGTCTGGTCTTCATCTGGTATAAATGCGTCGGATATAAGTCGCGCTATACCCGATAGAGTTAAATCCGACTATTGTTCTCACTGCAAATTTATGTCCGACGCTATTACCGACACAACTTCTGACCGGTCACAAGCAACTTATGTCCGACCGCCTGAACGTGGCTGAAGTTTCCAACATGAAATTTTTTGATTTTCTGGTGACCTAACTGACTCCTACTTTTGTTTGGCGGAAATTATAAAACAGCATTTCGTAAAAAATGTCACTTACTTCCTTTTGTCATGGTAGGGCAGTATTACCGACACAAGTTATGACCGGTCATAAGCAACTTAAGTCCGACCGTCTGAACGCGGCTTTAGTCTTCATATATTTATTATATAGCATTAAAATTGCATTTCTAAGAAGTCCTCTGAACGCCATACTAAAAGTATACCGAAGTATGATTAGTGGAAATGCTTATGAACGTTATGTTTTATCAAATATTTGGGTGGATTTTTGTCTGGTCCAATTTCATGATTTTTACTTATAAAGCGGGGTGTTTTTAACTGGAATAAACATGGGTCTAAATTTATCATATCTGTCCTGTTTTTTTCATCAAATTCGTTCATTTTAGCATGTACATAATAAATTAATAAATTTGTTACGGTTGAGTGAGCAGATCAGTGGAAATGGGGTCTTAAGGGGGTCAAAAGGGGTCAAAGGTCAAAATACCAAAATGCTCCGATTGACCTGAAATTTGATGTGATTTTTAAATTCACCCGAGGTCATTAAGGGGGTCAAATGTCAAATTTTAAAAATGCTCCAATTTGATATAGATGTACTTTAGGACATACTGAGTAACATAAACACATTTTAAAAATCATCCGAGGTCACTAAGGGGGTCAAGAAGAGCCATAACTTGGACCAGAAAATATTTCAAATATTTGACCGAGCATAACTTTTGTTCTAAATTGCCGATTGAAATGAAACAAACGATATCTTAAAGTTCATTCATGGAATAAATGCAATGTTTACATACTTTCTGACTGTCCGCTAAGCCTGAGAAAATTACACGCACATCAGATTGTAAGGTATTTTCTGGGACACCCTGTAGCAATTTTGTCAAAAGTATTACATTTTGCCGTTTGATTCAAACGTTTTCACTAAAAAAAACAAATGATAAACGGTCTGAAACACACTGTTCGTTTTTATAACTGTTTTATTAAGAAATGCTTTCTATTTATTTTTTAAAAGATATAATCAGCCTTCATTCACGAACCATCACTGAAATGTTAATATAACAACTTTAAACACATTCAAGGAACTCAACATTTGCAAATAAAGCATAAATGCGTATATTTTCGTATGTTTGTCTTTTAACCCTCGTCTAACCCTACCCAAGGGGGGGGGGGGGGGGGGGGGTGTTGTTGCTACCCCCCCTCCCCGCCTAAATTTTTGGAACGGAACTCCCTATGATTTTGGTTTTGCTATCAACAGATAGGTATGGTCCTCCTCTATCCAACGATACCAAGATCACAAAAATCGACCAAGGCGTAATTACGTAATTATGATGCCATAAAGGTCTTTCACGTCGAAAAATCGAAATTTTGGCAAAATGGCCACCTACATCGAAATTTTGCTATAAAAATTCTAAATGACAAAATTTCATCGAGTTTTTTTGCTAATAAAGAAGGGAAATAATAAATCTAACATGTCCTGTAAGTTTCAGCTTTATAGCATGCAAATATTTTTCAAAATGGCGACTTTTCCGGGGACTTCACCCCCCCCCTTCACCGCAACTTTGACGGCCAACCCTAACCCAACCTTAGGTGGTACCCCCCTAATTATTTCATCAAAATGACTGCAAAGGATGTAAAAGAGATTACCCCAAATGCCTGGGGTCAGTTGCTTTTACGCTTTTATGCAGCCGGGAAAAAACTTAAGGGGGTGCTAGGTAGACGAGGGTTAAAGGTGAAATTATTTAGTACGATGTTAAAAAAAACCACTCTTCTGGCTCATTTTCCGATAAACCGTGCAACTTTGGTTAGAGAAATATTGAAATTTC
>JXSR01S022459.1:92421-105087 GCA_000969725.1 Ophiothrix spiculata
TATCTCATGGAAGAAATAGTGTTAAGCTTTACCCTTTCATTTATGAAATCATTTTAGAAGATATAAATGTTTAATTGTCAACGACCATGATTAGCCAAGGTGAAGTCTTGTGATAAAAGCCAAATATTTCAGAGCAATTCTCATTCTAAATGTTACATAGCATGAACATAACAAATATGAACGAAATGATACAAAAACCTGCTTTGCTGAATGATGTACCCAAATTGACTGACCTGCAGCTTTTCCTTGTCCATGTTGTCTTCGTTTGGTTATTAAAGGTTCATCTGAGTCAGAATCAGAATCAGAATCTGTTTAAAATGCCAAATAAAACAGGGGAAATAATTAGTCACACTTATGGATTTAGAAATGTTTAAAAATTACCAAATACAGTCTTTCTGCAATCAAAGCAATATGCAAAAATAAAGAAATAAACTTAAAGTAGTCTTATCTGATGTTTTATCATGTTCATCCTTATTGTAGCTTTAGTTTAGTTGTACACCTGATGATGACAGCAATTGTCGGAAATATTTGTAGCAGAATAGCAAGAATAGCAGTAGATTAGAAATAGTTATCCGTGTTGGATCCATTGAACTATACAAAGTAGTATGCTTAAGAATTTGGATAACAATCACAGCAGGAATACTCCAGCAACATCGAAATGATTAAATGTTTCATGTAAATCAAACAACGAGACATCATTTCATTGTCAACTACTTTTTTCCATCGAAAAGTAAGGATTGCAGACCAGAAATCATTAGCCAAGGTGACGTCTTGTGATAGAAATCAATATATCAGAATTCACATTCTAGATATAACACAGTATGAACATAACAAATGTGAACAAAATGATACAACCTGCTTTGCTCAATGCACGTTACATGGATTCATAAAATTGACTCACCTGTTGCTTCCTCGTGTCTGCGTTTGGTTACCAAAGATACATCTGTTTACAATACAGAATCAAATAAGTGATTTTTGGTGGTTACACAATATTTCTTCAGACATGTAAACACAGTTATTATACTTTCTTTGTATCATCAAGTTATTGTACAGGACATGTTCAAAAAAGGCAATCAAAATTTAAAAACATGACTGGTTTTCTTAATTTTCTAAATTTTGTCAAAATGTTCTATCGATAGGCAATGATTTTGTTCTCGTGAAAAATTGAAAAAATACAAATACAATGTATATATACAATATTTTGACAACAAAAACGGTTGTTTTGATATAGATGTTTCAACATTAATTTCTCCAATAATATCGATCCAATTACAGTTGCTTTTCTCCGTTATTTTTATATTAGTGTGGTTTCAAAAATGACTGTATATTTTGGGTATATTTCATTAAATGCCATGGCAGTTAAAACTGAATTGCGACATATTTTACAATCTATAAAACACATTTATCATACATAAATATACATTAAAATAATTTAAGATATGATATGGAGGTAAGTTAAAAATAACCTTTTTGTACAGTTATTATCGGATAACAATGAATTATAATTTCCACAAACAGAAAACATATAGAACAAAGAGAGCTGGTATGAAAGTATTCGATATACACCATTGTGGCTGATAATGATATGTTGCCGTCTTATTTTTATTTTAATTATCATTTTTATCAATGTTATTTTGTCTTTATGTTTACCTGAATACAAATTTGTTTAATGTACATTTGCTTAAAATGAATTTTTATCCAAAACATAATGCCATAAAATCTAGTATAATCCTGAGCGAGCGTAGCAACGTTTTACATTTTTTTGCAGCTCTTATCATGGCAAATAACTCTTCTTTTCCGTCTGTTTAAGTACACTCTATAAATTACTTTACTCTTTGTTGCGTAAACAGGTCACAGCTCATTGTTGAGTAAAATCTTACTCAACATTGGGTAAAATCTTACTCGGTTAAGCCAATATTACTCAATGTTGAGCACATCTTACTCAACGTTGAGCAAAGTTTACCCAACACTGAGTTAGATTTTACTCAACAAAATGAGCTGTGACCGTTGAGTAATTTTTTACTGAACAAGAGTAAGATAATTTTAAGAGTGTACGCTATAAAAGTGTTTTAATTAATTATGCTGTATGCTGTCAATTCCAAAGAATGCTTGACATGGCACATTCTGAGCATGAGCGAGGTTGACCTTAGTGAGTGTTAAGTATTGGTAACTTCAACTTGTATAAATTATTATACCTCTTTGAACAAGTTCCCATCTTTCTTCCAGTTTTCTTTGTGTGCTTCCAAATTTACATTTCACCAAGGCATCAATGATGCTAGCTCGAGTTGCTTTCCCTCCATTTTTCATTCTCCAATTATTCAGAACATCTGCGGCTTTCGACCCGACATCCTTACTACTAGATGCCGATTCTATGTTTTCAATGTCGACATTGCTCATACCTAGGACACCAAACAAATGTCGCATCTCCGAATTGTACTCTAATGTTGTGTGGTATGATATATATCGTATATCGTCGTCTGTAACGTCAGTCAACACTGTTGAAAAATGTATATGACTTGAATAAATGCAATGGCATCTTGTACTTGTAATGCTTATTAGCTATAATGAATAAGTAGTATACCTTTTTTAAGTTTCTGAGTGTAGGCTGAAAAATCTAAAAAACTAATTACAGTGTGTTCAAATAAAAGCGCAAGATTTTTTTACGAATTTTTCCGAGAGAATTAGGCTACAGGTAATAATAAGAACTATTAGATTTAATGTACATAATCTCATCTTCAAACAGCTTTTTATTCTGTGAAATTTGGAACTTTGGTTCAACAATAATTTAAGTGGTCCGATTGCATGATCTCAATACCATAATCAATATCAAAAGTAGGCTATAATAAAGGCATTTAAGGCAAAGTAGCTTCATCTACAAATGAAAAATATTACTAAGTTGAATTGGTGTTTAGCAGGTGCTATACGAAAAGACAATTGAAAGTATCCAATCTTGAACAAAAAAATAAGAAAACCTTTTACAATCGTAAGAAATAACATTTTTTTTTTGTTATCTCTCCAAAATTTCATGTTCAAAGTTTCCCAAAACTGGAATGTTAAATTTCGCTTCTGAATGTATGAGATAATCAAGCAAAAAAAGTCAGAAAACCGTTTACAATTGTAAGAAATAACACTTTTTTATTGTCAACAAAAATGTCATGTTCAAAGTTTCCCGAAAATGTCAAGTCCCGCTTCTGAATGTATGACATAATGTGACCCAGTGTTTATGTGACCCTTAGTTTTCAAGTTTATTTTAACACTTAAGTGACCAAGGTATTTCCCACTCGTTGGTGCCCAAGGGGGGATTCCTAGGGACCCCCCTTGATAAAACAGTCTTTCGGTATGAATTTCACATTGAAAGTCTGGTCAATGATAAAGCATGTAAAAAGGACCAAAATACAGAAAAAAAAATTGAAAATCGGATGAACCGTTCCAAAATGGCGGTTGAAAAAACATTTTTTGATGTTGCTTGATGTTCAAAATTTTAAAAACCGTGTTCCCGAAGGAATTTTCTCATGAAATTTTGCTCAAATTTGCATATTGCAAGTACAACTACATTACAACAATAAAATTACAAAAAATTTATTCGGTTTCGATTTTATGGGCAAAACAAATTTGAACAGCACACTCGAAAAATCACTTTATGCTAATTAGCACGAACACGACTGGACCGATTTGAATTTGTTTGCCACTGAGGGACCCGCTGCGTTAAGTTTGACAATTACATGGAGCGGCGATATAATTTTTTTTGCGTTTTCGCGCTACTGTGGTAGGGCCCCTAGGACCCCCCTGGTCACTTAAGTGTTAATACAAAGTGGTATTTTCTTTTCTCAAAGTTACAATTGCAAATAAGTACTGAGTCAAATACTTTTAGAATAAGGGGTCAAAATACGAAAGCCCTTTACTTGTTTGTTAGTTTTAGAGTTGCTGCTGACTGAAGTACATGTACCTGACCTAAATGTATTTCATTTATTGATAAAAATTATTTCTTCAAGTTGATCACCTCTTTGGTTTTCAATGAAAGTAATAAAATAATGAACAATCCTTTTTAAGCTCAAATGAATTAAATCAGTTTAAAGGTGCTCATTTCTGTGATGCATAATACCTGATAGCTTGATTAACATTGGTCCAGATTGAAATTTGTGCTCCATTAAATATTTTTGTTTTTCAATTATGCGTTTTTATTGGCACACCTTGTATATAACCATTTTTACTTTGGTGCACTGTTCCTATTCGTCTTCCCTTACTGTGCATAACCTCTCAATAGTGTATTCGCACATGTGTTGTTGGGCATTCAGTCTATATACGTCTGCACAAATGCAATGGATTAAACAAACAAACAAAAAACACAAAAAACAAACAAACAAAACAAAACAAAACTAAACTAAAACGGGAGTTCCAAGGGACCTCACGACCAATATACAATAAATAGAGCATTTGTATGTGATGATAGGTAATGTTAATATCATGTATTTTTATGCACTTTTCGCCGTAGTACCATAGCGCTTGAAGAAAATAAATCGTCAATATTGTAAAACAACAAATATATAGTATCTGATAACAGTGACACAACATTACCAACGTACCTGTTGTGAAAGTGGCTCATACAATAGTACCAACTTGGATAGACAGAAATAGCTAGTCTTAACATGCTGGCCAATGCATCTTTGAAAAGATGCCGAAAATAGAAAAGAGAAAAGAAAGATGGCCACTTCCAACGCAATTGTACAATTTATTCTTAGCCCTTGCTTAGTAAGAAAATAATTCAGGGTGATATATGTATACATACAAAATGCAACACACAAGGCAATAAATAAGAGAGCTAGAAGGAGGATTTTGCGAGGTAAAAGTAAAGGTAAGGTAAGGGGACGGTCTGTATTTCACATGTTGAAGTGCCATTTCTCTGTCGAAGCGATTGGGCCAGACTCCACATTTTGTTATATCTGCGTATCGCCACAACTCCTTTCACGCGAGTCTGTTACTTTCCCAGCATTGAATAAAGTTGGTGCCCATTTGATACCTGGGTGGAGAGCACCATATTTGGGTTAGTATCCTGCTCACGGACAATACCCACACACCACCCACCTGATTCAAACGAGTCTCAATGCCCGGTGATTATTAACACTCAATGACTAATCCGCTTGGCTACGCACGACCTTAGGGAGGTATAATATGTTAATACAACCAAACTATTCTATCATTAGATAGACAATATAACATACAAGAATCTCTCTAATACAAACCTGGTGAGGCAAGATCCCATTTCATTTCTAAATACTCTTTCGCCTCAACCAAGTGCTCATCTACCAAAGCCTTGTTGATTTTTCTTTTGGTTAACTCCTTTCCTTTCATAGATAGCCAAACTCTTAGGACCTCCTTAGCTTGTAATCTAACATTGGTCGTGTTGGCATTTGTTTTTGCTTGACTAATCTGTGCCTGGCTCATCCCTAGGCTATGGTATAGACGTGTGAAATGTGCATCGGTAAGGTGTGTGTCTATGCTTGTGATGTCCCCTATATCTTCCTCTGTTAATCTCTCCGTTTCTAATAAGATAATTGCATGAAAGTAAAAGAAAAAAGCATCACAATTTGAAAGCGCATTTTTACTTATTTTTGTCCCAAAATAGTAATTCATTATGTTTGCATTTGAAGATAGCGCCCAAAATAATTTACGTTATTTTAAAAAATCGTAGTTTTAAATAATATTTTGTGTTGCTCATTCACAATTTTGCATAAAATTTATCCCAGCAACCGGTTGACCTCAATGATATGTCTACATTTCAGGTAGTATTATTAATTAATTAAGTTAGTTTCTCTGTATCCGCGTTTGGTTACTGATGGCGGTACTGTGTTTCATCAGTTGGTCCAAATATCAAAGTTTAACTTGTGAAATTTTATGGCTATTATTTGCAACACAAATGTTTCAAAAATCAAGGAATATCGTGTCTCATGAAGGTACAGCTTAGTATCTTTTATGCATGTGTTGAAGTAAAACGGAATTCTACTTCACCTCTTATAGCCCTCCTCTGTACCGTGAACATCGGGGTGTGTGTGTTTTGATTTTCAAAATAATATAGACTAGTAAAGAAATTATGAAAACATAGACAAAATCTTTGTGTTTCAACACAACAACAACAACAACTACAACAACAACAACAACTTGTTTATAGATAATAATAATAATAATAATAATACACACCATTTATAGAGCGCCTTATAAGCTGTTTCAAAGCGCTGATGCCTATTATTACGCTGCCGCCAGGAAACCGTCACAATCATTTCGCATTGTTTAGTGAATCGACCACAACTACTACTACTACTACTACTACTACTACCGCTACTACTACTAATAATAATATACACCATTTATAGAGCGCCTTATACAGCTGTTTCAAAGCGCTGATGCCTATTATTACGCGGCCGTCAGGAAACCGTCACAATCAGTTCGCATTCACCTAAGAGTCGCTGGCCAAGTGCGCACCCTACCTACACTTAGTTTGTAATGTTTCCCATAACAGCTTCCCAATAACGCTCGTTTAGACGAAGAAATGGGGATTAAATGCCTTGCCCAAGGACATAACCCGTTAGCCGTAGCGGGGCTCGAACTCACAACCTACTGATTCAGAGTCCTGCTCTATTCTACTAGACCACATGAGCCCCTACAAGTTTATACAAGTTTAACGTCAAAATATTTTTAAGTATTAAGTGTGCAAATTATCCTACCCCGACTCTATATAGAGTTGTCGCTTCATGAGTGTATACAAAGTAAGTAAATTGCAATTATGCAATGGTAAAGAACTACATATGTATGTTTATTATATAGGCAATATAGGATCAGTGGTCAAAAATGGTAAATAACAGTACCTATCTACAAAACTTAAGCTACTAAGACACTTACCACCAAAAAAATGTTGTATCAATGATTCAGCAAATTTGTATATGTTTGGGAATATGTCATAATTTAATATCGCGACAATTTGTCCTTTTTGGTACTAGTAGGCTGCTAGGTCACAAATAGAACTAGACATAGACCTGTCTCTGAAGACACTACTATTTCTATATGTAACTGAAGAATTAAAATCAAGCTTCCATTTTAATAACTTACATCTAGTGTTCTGTATTTACACTTTGTCTTCTGTTGTTTGGTATACTTATTAACAACAACAACAACAACAACAAAATCTTGTACGTCATTATAGAGCAATGTCTACTTGGTAATTCAAAAACTAGGGAAAACAAGTCAATCGTCTTCACCACACTTAGTTAGGTCCCGTAACGACAATTAATGGCTATTTTGTTACACAGATGACAATTGAACCCTCGTCTAACCAAGTCTTTTTTTTTTGAACACGTCTAACCAAGGGGGGGGGGGGGGGGGGAGGTTGTTGCAACCCACCCATCCATAAATATTTAAATTTTTAGAACGAAACCCTCATTAATGTTAGTTTTGTTATCAATAGATGGGTATGATACTCCCATATCCAACAATATGAAGATCTCAAAAATTGGCCCAGGCGTTACGTAATTATAACGTCATAAAGGTCTTTCAGGAAATCAGAATTTTGGCAAAACTGGCCACCAAAATCATTTTTTTTTTTCAAAATGACAGAATTTTATCGTTTTTTTTGCAAATAACGTCAGGAAATGATAATTCTAACATGCCCATCAAGTTTCAGCCTCATATCATGCATATTTTGTTTAAAAATGGCTATTTAAAAAGAATGTCACTGGTTGCAACAAGCCCCCCCCCCCCTACATCCAAACTTTGACATCCTACCCAATTCCCTTCTTCTTAGATGGATGTAAAAAGATTAACCAAAAGCATGGGGTTGGTCGCTTTTGTGTTTTTATGCTATGGGGAGAAAACCTTAGCGGAACCCCCTGGTTAGACGAGGGTTAATCCGACGTTTTTTGCATAAACGTTCTGACTGACATACACATTACGGTAGTAACTGGCTCCAGAAAAAAAGACATTTATTTGGGGAAATGGCTTCTTGAGCTATAAGAATATATAAATGGTTAAACATGCATGCTTCAAATTCAAAAGGGTCGCCAAATAGCTTATAATCATCAAAATTGTTCAAACAGCCTAACATACTAAAATAATCAGAATAAAATAACGTTTATGTTGCGTTTACACTGTGACAACCTGCTTCGACGGAGGATAACTAAAAAGTTGTAACTGAAAACGACTGATAGTAATGGCTAGTAGCGTGTGAGAGCGTTAGCTGACTTTAACTAACGATGACGGGCGTAAAATTCAAAACTGCAATACGCAGGTCTACATTGCTTGTCGTTACCTCAAATTCGTCACAGTGTAAACGCACCTTTAGAGATACAACCAGATCTCTAGTTTCCTAATTATGCCTCTTATGCTCTAGATACAAATTGACCGTTAAAATACAATTTACGCGCAACAAAGATTGGATGCGACTTTGAAACAATATAAATAGCACAGATGATCAAAATGATTGATAGAAATTAACGAAGAGGGTAACACCAGAAACATCTGTCCCAAATTCATGTAGCTATAACTATGACTTTAACATATTTAAATCCACAATGACGCCTTTACAAGTTATTTTCGTTGTTTTATTGTTAACTATTTAACGTTTTTAATGTCGTAATAAAGTGGTTATAACGCTTTTTAAAGCTAAAAGTGCGTTTTCGGTCACTCTAGACCTTAACATGGCCGCCATTTTGGATTTGATACATGTAAAAAACCTAATTTAGGGAGAATTATTTCTTTTGCTTCCCCAGAACAATTTTCTATGCCTCAACCATTTTAGCGCATAAAAACTCTGCCGTATTTTGGCGGCCATTTTGGATCTCAGTACACATATGCTGTCATGAATCTTGGCTTTCGGAAGGTACATTACATGCACTTTCTATCCAAAATGTTACCAAATGTAAATGAAGCAACAAAGTTGATTTTAATTTTCTATGTCCCTTTTTACTCCACTTTAAACTTGGTCAAATCCACCAAGTTGTACCAAGCTGACTACTTTAATACTCACTTAATGGTACATCTAGAGGCATTAGCCTAGATTTTGTTGAAACAATTATAGTTACCACTTTAAGCTGATTCATCAGCTAGTCCAAATATTAAATACATTTTAAGTTGTGAACTTTTGTGGTTATTGACACAACAAAAATGTTTCAAAAAACAAGGAATACCGTATCTAATGAAGCAACATCATAATAACATGTTATTTTTCAAAGCATGTGTTGAATTAAAAGGAGATTTCACTTCTACTTCACCTATACCCCTCCTCCATACCATCCGGAAATATTTAAGTAAGAGGACTCATCCGACTTGTGCCCTCTGTTATTTTTGTATAGCAACGTCTGAAAACCCCCCTGCAAATCAGTGAGTTTCAGGTGGAAACATTTCAAATATATATTGAAACGTGATTTTTTTTTCAAACATTTCAACTATATTGAAATGTAAAAAAAAAATGATTATGCATTGTAATGTACATAAACATGTCTTTTCAACTTTACTAAATGAGTTTCAAAAATGGTATACAGACATGAAGGAAACGTGTTACTTTGGTAACGTTTTAGTGGATGCGATTATTACAGAATGAACTGATATTTGTGTATTGAAACCAACACTTACCATTTGTAAAAATATCCTCATTCTCATCATCAATTGATATACTTATTACATTGGACAGCCATGATGCATTTCCTTCAGCAGCTAATCTTCTGAAGACATCTTTTACCTCATTTGGTATCTCAAATGTGATGACAGACATCCTTCGTGGAGGGATATAAATTTAAATTTTATTCAATGGGGGATAATTATAAACCAATCAGCAGGATGTGTCCCGAGTTCTATAATTTTTTCACCTGTTATACTTTCTGGATCACCACGAATTTTTACAGATGCATGAAAGTGATCTGAAGGAAATAAAAAGATTCATCGATTTAAAAACAAGCAACTACTCAGTACTGTACAAGTTCAATGTGCAAGTTCGTATTAAAGCATGCTTATTGGCTATTAAAAAGAAATGCAGGGTTCCAAAATGCCTCTTTACTACTTAAAATTGGGGAGGGGAAAAACACAATTAAAAAAAAAAGAAAAAAAGAAAGAAAAAGAAAAAAAAAATACCAAATGCATATTTGAAAACTAGAACCTTCAGCATTTTTCCTGTTACGAAATGCAACTCAGTTGGTTTAAGGTAAGGGTTAGGGTTAGTATTCAGTATTTAAAAATACTTATTTTCAAAATGTCTCTTTACTACTCGTACTTTAAATTGGGGAGAAAAAATATACCACAATGCAAAAAAAAAAAAAGAAAGAAAAAAGACCAAATACATATTTGAAAACTAGATCCTTGAGCAATTTTTATGAAGAGAAAGACAACTCAGTTGGTCATTATTTGAAATTATTTTAAATGGACATGATATTTAGAGCAAATTATTTGAATACTATACTTTGCATTTCATGTTCAGGTAAGCAACAATTTTCACAGCAAGCTGAGCTACACATATCTACGCGTCAAGGACACAAAAAAGCAACATTGAAATCAACTCATATAACTCTAGAACAGCGAAATGGTATAAGATGGCCTAAACCAAGAAATACGGTTTAAAACAGCGGATTTAATTGGTTTGAACTCATGCAGAGCCAAATCAGTTTCACTACACATAAAAAGTTAGAAAACCATTTCGACATGGATTGCACACATGCCAAGCCCTCTATAACAAAACATCTTATGTACGATTAAAAGGTTCTTATAACTGAGGCCTATCACTGTTAGATTAACTGCGGAATATTGGTAGATCAAGAGCTAATATATTGGCGCAACTAAAGCAATGCTATAAGATTTTGACTAAAATGGTTTATATAAAATCCACCATCATTCAACGGAGATTGCTTAAGAAAGCCGAAGAGGTTATCTCAGAATCCCAAGCTGGTTTCCGCCCAGGAAGATCAACCGTGGACCAACTCTTCACAGTGTAACTAGTCTGCATTCTATCCATGAAAAAATATAAGTAACTTTGTAAATGTTGTTAAAGAGTCTGTATACATTTATATGATCTTTACAGGTCAAATCAATATTTAATTGGTTGATTTCTCAACTGACCAACTTAAATCGATCAGATAATAACTAGATCAGCATATTACCCCAGCTGGATACTTGGGTTTTAAGTAGATCAATATTACTGTCTGGAGAAATATACATGGCAGACCTTTGCTTTTAGACTTTTTAAAATGAACATTTTTTATTAAATTCATGCAGAAGCAAAAAAATATCCGCACATAGAGTTATGCCTAGACCTACAGAAAAAACTGTAAGATAAATATCAAATATGGAAAGCTAGAACTTACACAAGAGGTTTACAAAGATTGGGGTCATCAGAGGTCATTTGAAAAAAAAATTGAAGATATTGGTGTTTTTGCTACTGCTGATTGGACCAAAGCTTAATCAGTCTCTGTTGCATCTCTTTAAACTTGCTTGTGTGGTAAATATTTTTTCATTGACTAGTTATACTGTGCTCTTCACACTACGTCAAATCACAGAGAAATATCTCGAGAAAAACAGAGACCTTTACTGCTGCTACATTGATTTTGAAAAGGCTTTTGACTCCGTGTGGCAGGAGGGCGTATGGAGAGCACTTAAAGCTAATCAGAATGTTCAAAGCCTGATAAAGCAAATCTAGCAACACAGTGCGAGTCAATGGGGACCTGACAGATTGGTTTACAACAACAGTAGGTGTTAGACAAGGCTGCGTCATTTCACCTCAGCTTTTTAATATACTCCTTGAAATGGTTATGCTGTATGCCAACGATGACATGCCCTTAGGAGTTATCATCCAAGGCCAGCTTTTATCCAACCTACGCTTTGCAGATGTCATTGTACTGCTAGCTGAATCTACAAGTGACCTACAACAACTTGTCGACAAAGTCTTTACTCATAGCTCAAATCTTCGACTGAAAATAAACATCGCCAAAACAGAAACGCAGGTCATCAGTAGAAAAGAAACCCCACACCCAATCACAATCAAATTACGAGGGTCATTCAAAAAGTTGTACCTGTTGTATCATAACTTTTGTTCTGTAAAAAGTAGCTACTTAAAAATTAAAACAAATATAGCTCAGAATGTCGTTTACATGTGGTCTAAAAATCATATCAATACTTTTTCTAGATTTTTGCAGGTGATCTGAAAACCACTGTAACATTTGGTACACCGGAAACGGTGAAATATCATATGACTTTGAACCTGAAATTACATGTGCAGCTAATGTATGAATAACCACCTGTATACCCAAAAATCATGGAAGTTACTGAACACAATTGGAATGAAAGTGAACCTAATAGTCCAACAAGTCATATGCCACTAATAAAGTAAACTTGTTACTGATAGAAATTACCCAGAATCCCAATATTTGAAAGGGTGCCTGGTATCATCTTAGGTTACGAATATTAGCATAGCTTGCTTCTCTATGGCCTGACTTTTCCAAGTGCGTTTTTTATGTCAAAAACAACATTTAAAGGTGACACACCACAATTTTCGGTCAAAAAATTAAATTTAGTTTCCTTTATAATTTACTATGAAAATTTCTTCAAAATTAAAGCTTCATAATTTCACTATTTTACATCTTGTTTTGTTAAAGTCAGTTTCTTCCTAAACTGTATCTTTAGTAATTTTGATAATTT
>JXSR01S022461.1:834-22134 GCA_000969725.1 Ophiothrix spiculata
TTGGATTTACGTCATTTTTTGTTGTTGCTAATAATCAATGAAAATTGTAATTCTAAAATGTTCTTTAAGTTTAAGCTACATAGAATGCAAATGTTTAGGAAAAAATGGCTAGTTTTATTTTAGGGGTGGTAATGCCTATGGTCAATCTGTTTTAGGGTTAATCGGCGACAATCCGTTAGGAGGTAACCACTCCCTCCCTTAGATGAACGAGGGTTAAATCTTCAAATGTAACAGTGACCCAAATCAACAGTAGCAGATTCTTAAATAAAACGCAAAGAGCATGCCATTTGATTTAATGGAAGTATATATGAAGGTGCAAATTTGTTTGGTAGTTGAACAAACTGAAAATTTACGCTGCAAAGGTCTTATGCATCATTGATGCTCTCGTTGTTTTTGCAATCATCAATGTTTTGGATGAAATGAAAATAACGAAATTGATTAAAAGTGATGTTCGCTCTTTCAGTAGTCGACTTTTAGCCATAGGATGTTTTGAATTAAAGCAATATATAGCAGGTAAATGACTTGATAAATAAGGTGTTAATCTACATGCACTAGCAAGATTTATTGAGTACTATAAATAATATTATAAATGCTTTTGGAAAACAGGGAAATGGGGTTGAAAAATAAAAAAAAAATTAAGAGAGAGTAGTTTCCAGCAGTGCTCAGCTTAAGGCCAAGTAAAACAGTTGAGTGGAGTAGATAGTTTTTGGTGGGTGATATTTTATCTTGATTTTTTTCCTCATGCCTGAAGCTTCTGATTACATTACCCTCTTTTTAAGGCATCAACTAAACCAGCATTGTATTTTGATGAGGTTTTTAAGTACCTTTTCTGTTTTGCTCAGTTCTTCAGTTGAGGTGATAAAATATCTCCAAATTTGTTTTAGATTTTTTAAACTTGAATAAATCTAGTTGTTTTTCATCTCTTAGTCTTTCCTACTAGACTGCAGATGTTTTTCAAGTCATCGGTTGATGACGTTTTGTATAATTCAACAGCTTTAATCTACCCTGTAATCATGTTTAAATTGACATCAAGATTCCTCATAGTTCCTCACACAGGAAAGGATTATTAATCTCATACCCGACGGGGATGGTCTCATGGTAATAGTGCTATTTCATAAGGCAAAAAAAAAAATTGTTGTGTTGCCCTCCGCCGGCCAGGTCGAAATTGTGGAAAATCCCGACCCGTTTTTTTTTCCGCATCAAAACTCTTGAGTTTTAATATTTCTTGAGTTGCACAAATATTTTGCCTGATTTCCAGTCCCGAAAATGTTCCAAAATTCACCTTTCAGTAGCAAACAACCATGTATCCCACACTATTTACACATGGCATCTGTAATTGTTATTAAAAAAAAAAACTGGCCTGGCCGTCCCCACCACTTTGGGCCTGTGAGGGCAACACAACTATTTTTATTTTTTGGCCTAATGCTAAGATAATGAACATTGATGTACAGTCTCTCCATCATCATGTCATGCTCAACTTATGCATTGGATAATATATGATTAGAATTTCTTATTCAAACTAGTGTTCTGATCTTAAAATACTTTAATACAATTTTTGATTCACAAACATCTCTTAGTTTTATCATGAGATCTGAAACAGTTTTGAAAAATAAGAAATTTTCTGTAAATTTAGCCTTCTTTTGGATATCTATTATTTTGAGATTTACTCCAAAAATGCATACTATGCCATTACCTGTTGCTGCCATGCATTTTATTAGACAAAAGGGGGAAATTCAGTGGCCAGATTGAAGAAACTGACATGAAAAGGGGTCATGATTTAATATGAGAGATATCTGTGTTAATGGGTAGATTTGAAAGACTTTGCTCACTGATGTGCTCCTGCACCCCTCAACCAGTTCCTTAGCCATTTCTTCCTTCCTTGTATGGTTTTCCCACCTTTTATTCTGAGCGCACCACCAGGAGGTGTAAGAGCTGAGATGATTTGACTCAGTAAAGATAGTTTTTGAACAATTTAGTTCCAATGAGAAAGTTAAAAAATCACAAAATGATCAATTTTTAAATGTACACAGTCACTACATTCACAGACACTAATTTGCGATGTGGTTGATTAGGAAGTACTGACTTTATCCCAGGCATTGCATTGGAAGCTGAAAGTCTTTAACGTCATAATAGTACCACAAAAATGGCTTTGATGGTACAAAAAACAAATTCTAGTCTACTTCAAACATGGTTAACAAAGTATGTGTGATGATCGATAACAATCATGTTTACAAACAGGTGCAGAAAAAAATCCAATTTCTCCAAATCGATGCAAAATAATCACAAAATGCTCAAACAATGAGAATACAATTAAGTTAAAAAAACAATTCAGTGCATTATAATTCCTTGAGTTTACTGCAAACCGTGCGGTGAATTTTCCAGTGCGCGGCTTGACACTCCCTGCTACAATACTTGGCAACTGATCACTGGGTACATTTCTTGAACACTCCTGACTGGAACCTCTGGTTCTGCCTCACGCTCTAACCTCTCATAAAATATCTCAAATTGCTTGTCCAATTTCGGATCGGCCGACGAATCATCATCCGAATCATTATAAACATTGTCACAATACTAGGGTAAATTTTCCATCCAAATAAAACTATTTACAGAAGTTGTAATGTTCCGAGACTCTGAATTGGTTGGTGGTACAGTTTCCACAACACAAGGCGGATCTGTCTTTAGTCTCTGGCTGACTAGGGCTAGGCCTAGGCTGAGCTGGAACAGCTGACGGTGAAGATGGAAGTGATGAACTGGCAGAATGTTTCTGTTTTAGTTTCCAAAGTTCATATTTGGGCTTTTACATGGTATTTGTACATATTAGTGTGAGATTTTCAAAAAAAGTAAAATGTGTTTAATTTGTTTAAATCTACTAAAATCATAAAACTAGGTTGATATTATGTATCTCTGTGTTGAAGCAAGATAATCAAATGTAATTTCAGTACTATATAGTAAATTTAATTTTTTTTCCCATTGGCTTCCTATGGGTGAAATAACGGTCAAACAGAAAATTGACATACATGGTCGACCATTACCATTTCATGTTTGCAGGATGAAGTACATGATCCCTATGCCACAAGTTAATGTTTCTGCAACTTAACCATTACACAATGATTTCAGAAAAGCCAAATCAAATTGGATATCATAAACCTAGGCTATATCTACATGCATTCAAAGATATGAAAAAACATTGACATACAATGTTACGACCGTTATCACTTTCTACTCAAATCTTTAATGAAAATTAAAAACATGAAATTAAAACTTTTTTTGGTGTTTTTTGAGAGTTTGACCCGTTGTTTATAATATTTAATGTCAATTGTTAGAGTTTGATAGGTAGTAGGCATTCCAAAATTCATTCAAAATGTACTTGTTTTTAAATCTCACGTTGAGAAATGCCAAATATGTAATATTTGACGACTAAATCAGCCATAACATAAAAACGACTTGCACTATGAAGATGAATCTTTCAGAACTATCTCTCCTTTGCCATATTTCTCACTCAGAGAAATTTGGAATGCATGAGTAAAACACAGACTCCATTAGAATAATTTCATTTTTTTAACCAAAATAAGTACAAATACCGTGTAAAGGCCCATTTATCCAAAGTTCATATCTAGCCCTATCTCGTTTCCCAACTGATGGTGACTTTCCTTTTCTTTTCTTTCCAGCTACATTAGGCACTAAGTTCAATGTGAAAGGCTTGGCAGTTTCCACATTTTGCATGAAAAAGAACAAATTTTTATTTTTGGTGCATGTTTGGTCAATCTATTTTGTTCTTAGAATTATATTATGCTAAACAATGCAGAACATAACCCAGGTACATATAGCTTAGAAGAAGAAAGGAATAATGGTTATGTTATTTCACGTAATATTAACATTCTGACTGAAATTGTGTTTTCCTCCATGTATTTCAGACGTGACCTGCTTTCAGGGGTTCTTCAATTTTGGTGAAATGCAGCCTATCTTAAAGAACTTTTGTGTGTACCATGTGAATGCACCAGGACAAGAACAAGGAGCAGCACAACTACAAGATGAGTGAGTAATCAATCAGTTGAGAGCCACTACAACAAAATAAGCACAAAGTTGCACATTTCAGGTTTTGAGTTTGTTACATATCTTTTTTCTTCTAAATTCTTAGCTTTTAAATGATATTGTTTGTCATGCATTCTGTTTTTGTTTTCCTTTTGGCAGATGCAAATCCTAGACAGTTAAAAAAAACCAAAAACAAACAAACAGAAAGTGACCCTAAAGTTGAAGGATTAATGAGAGTTATATTTAAGCTTCTCTAACTGCATGTAATAGTTACAAGAATATCTCTGGGGGCACTTATATTCAGAAGTGGATATCATGTTCATATGTAATAAATAAATAAATAAATAAAATTGCAGAATTAGGTTCACATGAACATAGCATGTCAAAACTGGCAAAAATGTTTTTACAGATATTATTATACAAATACTACATGATCAGAGGTGAAGTAGTGAAATTTATCTATCCTGAGGTACTGGCTATTTGACTATTATCCTGAGGCCGCAGGCCTATGGATATATCCTGAGGCCGCAGTCTCATAGCCAGTACCGAGGCATAGATTGATTGCACTACTTCACCGATAAAACCATGTTGTAGTACTTGATTTATTACATCTCACTGTGACTTTGGGGATGAGGTTGTAGGGAAAGAAGTAAAAACTACCAACCGTGAAGTAACTTTTGATCGCCAGTTATTGAACATGATAACTTCAAGATTATTAATTAGGTGTAGTCAAACACAACACAATACAATATGAGATACTGGGATTTTGTTTATACCCTATAAACTATATGATTTTGAAATCCTACTATTGATTCTTGAATAGGTATGATATTTTGTTAAATTTGAGAAATCTGAGTTTAGGGAAAGAAAATCATTGTCAAATTGTTAAGATTCCTTGTTTTAGAGTGGCTTTGAGGTAGACCCATTTCCTAGATAGGGTCAATTTTTAGGGCTATTTAATAAGCATAAAATATCCACTCTCAATTCAAGTACCCATTGGAGAATATGTGGCTGAGATTTTTATCAGGAATAAAAAAAAAATGACCTCTCCATCCCCCTTTTCCACTTCAGACAATGTCTATTCAAAATCTTCAGTCACAACTTCCGCTTATTTCATGAGAATATTATTAGGTCTCAATTTTTCATTTTATTGAATTTCACTTAATCTTGAAGTTGAGATGATAAATTATGTCATCACAGGCAATACTCTCTGACATCCTTGGTTTGTGCCTGCATTTATTTGTGTCCCCTGAATGTGTGTTTATAGTAAACTATAAGTGACATCTAATTCAGAAACCAAGTGTAAACATGTTGAGGGGCTACAGAAGGTATTGAGAGGATGGCATAAAGGTAATGGTTTGTAGTGTTGTGCAGTCATTTCACTTGGACATTTCGTAAATTTGTACGAAAACTTTACTGAATCAATAAAATTCTATCACAAATTGTATATATTATTACTGAACTGGATACAATTTGAAGTAAGAATATGCATTTGAGTGAGCTCTATTGAACCACCCTGCTCCCCTCAAATGCTTTATGGGGGCTCAATTAATAGAGCGCCTTGCATATGCTGGTATTTACATCTAAATTTCCAGAAAGCTCCCCAAATTGCTCCTCTTAAGAACTTAAGGAGAGCTTTTAATACCTACATATATTCATTTATATAGCGCCTTTCCAATGATCAAAGCGCAGAAAAAATAAATCAAGTAAACATCATATAAAAAGAGCAAAAACAAATTACAAATTATACATATGAGTCTTCCAACATTTTCTTAAGCATGTTAATATCATTTATCTCCCTAAGATCACAAGGTAAGCTGTTCCAAAGTTTGGTACCAGCAGATGTAAAAGCTGCATCACCACCAAAGAGCCCCTGCAAACTTCAAATGAAAGTCCCTGAGATACCGGGGATAGAAAAATGGCTAGTTCATCACATACAGGCATGAGACACATGTTCTGCAGACAAAAACATATTTTCACCTCACTAGTTTTCCTTATATCTCCCATCATAGCATAATTTAGTTCTTTACATCCTCCTCCTTTTGAAAGCAAAAAACAAACAAAAACAAACAAACAAAAAACCACCCAACAACACATTGAATTTGGACTTTTACATTTATGAGAAATTCAAAGATTTACTTTTGCGCCTTATTTTTTCAACATTTCAGATGCCTGTATCTTAAACCTGTCATCAGTTGCCTTGTCCATTTTTTGTTATACAAACTCCACTCCACCCCTGTGAGCTAAAAAAACATATAACATTTTGTCTTGTATTGAGAAAATTGTCAGAAATTTAAAGTATTCACAGCTCTGCAACCATAATCTAGCAACATCCCATCAATTGTCTTGCTCATGTTTTTTATGCATAAAACCTCTTGAAAAATTAATTGCAGAAGGAAATTTAAACCTCTCAAATAGGAGTAGCAACATCTTAAGCAAACACTGAAATACGAGGGGGTATCAAAAAGTCTTAAAGATCACCAAGAAGACATACAGCTAAGAACTTAATTTCATAATGTGACCCTTCAGTCATCTTTCCATAGCCACTGTGCAAAGTAACACATTTCGCTCATTTAAAACTGACTCTCCACAGACTGACTTTGTAGAGGTCCTCTTAAAGCCAAAAAATTAACATTTTATTTGGCTAAATATCAACATTTTCAGGTCAGTCATGCTTCATTACGTCATTGTGACGTCATTTATTGATCGATTTCTATAATTTTGATATCAATGGAAAGAGGAGATCCTAACCTATACTATGGTATCAAACTTTTTAATTTTCAGTGCATCATCATAAAATTAATGGCCTGTAACCCTTTAAATGCAGGGATTTAATCACGCAACGTTTCTTTGATTTCTCCATACAGTTTAAATTGTTAGCGGAGGGAGGTTGTTGATATGTATCGATACCTGTTTAGAGAGAATAAGTGTTATTTATGTCATTTTTGCACCATAATGTACACAAGGACGAGTCGAGTGATCATCCTGACAAAAGTTCATCGACAAAGCTTTAAAATTTCCTTCTAGGTGATCTTTGAAACTTTTTGATACCCCCTCGTATGCCTTCAATTTGAGCATGCAATCTACTAGATAGTATTACTCTCCCAGTGGTAATTTGTGTATGTGCTTTAATCTGAATACATCTCATTAATGTATTATGTTTCCAGCAAAATGTTTCTTATGGGAATATTTGTGTTAAATTTGATCTATTAAAGCAAATATGAACGAGCTATACATATTCGCTCTCTTAAAACAAAACTAAAACAAAAAAACACCTTATTATTGTACAAAGTTTGACAATGTTGTAACTTCAAAAACGAAACTGAAAGCAATTGAAACGAAAAGAAAAAAAAATTATAGTTCTGAAAATGTTTGTATTAGTTTCAATGTCAATTATTTCAAATTCAAAATAGAAAATGCCCGTCTGCCTGTAAAACCAGAGACATCTATAACAATTTTTTTTTTTCATTCTTGAATATACTGTAAAGGAACTAATTTTCGCTAGGAATTTAATTTCGCCAGACTGCAAATTCGCTAAATAAAATCCCTCACTATTTTTTAACCATTGAAACAAATGTAAAATTTTCTAAATTAGTGAAATTAAATATTAAATACCAGCCAAATTGCTGATAAATTGATATTTGCCAAAATATGTCCTCGCCAAATTAAATCCGTTTTCATTATGTACAAATAATAAGCATTTCATTTGAATGCAATAGGTATACCTACGAGTATTGCTAAATACAGGGTGTCCCAGAAAAAACCATACAATCTTTGCGTGTAATTTTCTTGGATTTAACGGATAGCTAGAAAGTATGTAAAGATTGTGGCCCGTATTCCAGAAAGAAACAATGGTTTAACCCCGGGGGGGCACTTAAATTTTTTTTGGTAGGTATGTGAGATCCGCGATATCTAACATAGGGTCTTGCGGAACGGATTTTTGGTCAAAAGTAGAGTCTATGGAACTGATTTTTTACCGAATTGAGGTCTCAAGAACTGCCTTTTTCCAATAAAAATATGACTGTTTGAGCTAAAAATCGCTCAAATTTAGCTTGAAAACATAGTAAAACATTTTTGGGTCATTTTCTTTGAAAATGTGGTCTTCAGAACTGAAGTCATCTTGAAAAGAGCATCTTGGGGAGCGGAAGAGGAGGCTTGAAAAGGGGGTCTTGAGGGCGGCACATACCCGTACCTTCCGTCAATGTAAGTAGCCCCCCCGGGGGTTTAACTGAGCATCAACTGTCCATGAATGATACGCATCATTGCAGCTTTCAAGCAGAACAGTTCAATGAGTCGTGCTGTTGATGAGAAATAAAACCTTGGTTTAACTAAACACCTTTCTGGAATACGGGCCTTTATGTTTTAGCTTGCTCGAGAAACACAAGCCTAAAACCTCGTTTTTGGCTTGAGGCAAACTGTGTAGTACAGCCTATCACATAAAGGCCATTTGTGCATAAATTGAAAAATACAAACGGTACTTGAACAAACAGAAATGTTTTATTACATATTAATGAAAGGAACCTTTTAGAATTAAATTCATGAAAATTGCACTGTTCTGATCAGAGTAATCAAACAGAATGTTTCGTTTGTTTACATAGCAACCGTTTGTAAACATATCTTCAAACATCATTTTTGTGTGACTAACAACTTCGGGAAGTATTTATAATAAGTAAATTTATTATAAATATCCTTTGTCATGTTTGTGGAGGGTTGCAGTTCGTATTTGATAGCTATGATCATTTTGGGGGATATTGGGTATGTGCACTTATGTGCAGGTTTTATTGCAGAGCTTGCTTCTGGCTGTGGTGCCAATACCACAGCCAGATATTTCGGGTAAGTTTTAGCCCATGATTTGAACTTTCAGATACCGTTTATTTCATTTCAATCGGTACTGTACAACAAAAGTTATGCTTTGTCAAATATTTGGGTGTAAAATTTTCTGGTCCAATTTCACGATTTTGTAAGTTCCCCTTGAATGAAGTTTTAATGAGTGTTTTCATTGATCTGCTCACTCAACCGTAACAATATTTGCTAATTTATTATGTGCATGCTGTCTTTAATCTGTGCTGAAAAAATGAACAATTTGATGTAAAATAGGGCAGATATGATTAATTTTCCGAGGTGACCCATTTTTACTCCATTCAGAAACACCCCTACTTTATGGTCACTAATCATGAAATTGGACCAAACAAAAATCCACCCAAATGTTTGATAAAACCTAACTTTTCTTGTACACTACCAATTGAAATGAAACAAACGGTATCTTAAAGTTCAATTCATGGGCTATAAAATGCTATGTTTAAATACTTTCTGACTGTCCGTTAAACCTAAGAAAATTGCATGCAAAGATTGTAAGGTTTTTTCTGGGACACCCTGTATTACTAAATATTTTCTAGGTTCTCAAGAGGCTGACTTGCACTGTGACAGATATTGATTGGACATTTAATCTGAGTGTCAGATGCATTAGCTCAAGTAAGATACTCATGGAATTATAAAGCCAAGTTGATTTGAAGGGAAATGTGCAATGACTTCAAAATGAATCTTCTCTTAATTGTGATAGTTGATGGCATAACCAGACATCCAGAATTTATCATTTTTGAATTTAAGTTTTTCAAGCCATAATACAAGTCCAAATTACGCTATAGATGGGATATAGCATTTAAGAAGATTGCTTATAGGTTAGCCAAAGTCATGTCCTTATTTTTTTACAGATTATTGATCTAGGCCTAACCAATAGGCCAATCTTAACCTATAAAAATATGTAAATGAAAATAAATAAATAAATAAATAAAAAACTTTCCCATCTGACCTACTATACATGGAAAGCCTGCCTGCTTGTAAATCGGGATTCATAAAGGTTTAATTTCACTCTTTTATAGTGTATGTTTTGTTGAATTTCAGAAATCCATGTCATTAGCTTAGAGATAGCATTTGAGACACTTAATCCTAGTGTATTGTCTAGTTTTAGAGACCATACTCAAGCATGATATATATCCACCTTTTTGAAATCCAACGTCCCATTTCCCCCTGATTATTTTCACAGCTAGAAGTAGATAGATGTTCAAATAGTTTTACAATCAAACTGAATTTCAATTAAAAGACTTAATTACATTTTACGTGGTATTTGCATGACTAAAAAGTATATTTTGCTGTGAGCTTAATGATGCCCTGATCAGAATTATTTTACACAGACTTATTTTCACAGCTAGAAGTAGATATATGTCCAAATAGCTTTACAATAAAACTGAATTTCAATTAAAAGACTTAATTACATTTTACGTGGCATTTGCACAGCTAAATATATATTTTGCTGTGAGCTTAATGATGCCCTGATCAGAATTACATGCACATTTTACACAGACTTATTTCCACAGCTAGAAGTAGATTCATCTTCAAATAGTTTTACAATCAAACTGAATTTCAATTAAAAGACTTAATTACATTTTACATGGCATTTGCACAGCTAAAAATCTATTTTGCTGTGAGCTTAATGATGCCCTGATCAGAATTACATGCATATTTTACACAGACTTATCTTTCTTTTTGAAGTCAAACATTCATTTATCTCTTTTTGCTGTTCTAATTTGATTTGCATTTAAAGGGGCATTGGACAAAATTTTGAAATTTTGTTTGGCAATGATTTTCACTTCCTATGTTAGAAAATATCAGTCGATTACCAGATAATTCAAAAGAAGTTTTGAATTTTTATTAGAACTCCTGAAAAGGCCAATTCTAAAAATTAAGCTATAGAGGGCAGTATTTATCTTTGTCGACAACGATAATTAAAAATAATAGAATATCTAAATATTTTGATATATAGGTTTGACTTTGACAATGAAACTTTGCATGCTGTCAATAATATCACAGCTAATACTTCAAATGATGCAAAAATCTCAAAATGTTTGGGGAAAAGTGGGGGGATGATGCTGAATTTGTCCAATGCCCCTTTAATATAAATGTGTCAGCTTTAGGCTATAAATGTGATTGATAAAAACACATCTTAAACTGATCTTACATTCATTTATTCACTTTACTTTTATCAAAAACATGTTTGACTGAGATTATTTTATATTCTTATTTAAAAAAAAACACCTGTGTCGCTCATAAATCACTTCATAGAACATATGGTTGAAAATATGATTTGAATTTGTCAATTTTATTCTAAACATTTTTCTATCTCTTGGTTATTGCGCAGTTTACAAAAATGCTAAGTAATTTAATGGAAGTGGCTATAGACACGATGATATCGTGCCAATATCCTCGCCCGAAATGGCTTTAGAGACGATCATCATGTCAATATCCCCACCCAAAATTGCTATAGACACGATCATCGTGTGTGAGAAAGGGAATGGCTATGGAGCTGAAATCTTATTATGCATGGCACAGGGTTTTAAAAAGCTTTTGAAATAGGTTCTTGTTTTTGTTTGTTCTTTTTTTTTGTTTTGTTTTTTTGCTTTGTTTGTTTGGAAAAAATTACAAATGCGCGTCATTTTTTGAGACAAACTTAGATGTACAAAATGCCAATTTACACGTTGGCAATCGCCTAAATAAGATGTACAAAACCACTTATTATACACAGTGAAGTGTCCATCCGACTGATCATCGGGCGAACAAATGCGAACAGGCTGTCATTGGGTCAAAAGCCTCATCCGAAATGGCCATTGACCCGATCATCATCGTGTCATTAACCTTTTTTCCGAAATGGCTCGTGTCAATATCCTTGGCCTAATTTAATACCTCTCACATTCCTGAAGTTAGCATCAGGATGGGGAGCATGTAATTGTCAAGCCATCCCATGCATTCAAATTTTCATTGCAAAAAAGATATAGTTCTATTTCCAATCTTTTGGTTAAAGTCAGCAGTTTGAAAATAACTAGATGCTGTTGAGTTGTAATTTATAGACTATTTTGTTTTACCATTTTTCCTTCCCTTCAAACAAAATATGCAAAAAGGTTCATTGGTCTGAAGCCTACTAATGCCATTTACTGATGTGCTATGAAAGTGGTTAATTATTATTTCCAATTTCTTTTTTCATTTGGATTCCATATCTTGATGTCATGATCAATTCATGTATTTTCTTGTTATTTTTTACAGCTTCCAATATCCCGACATGGAATCACTCTCAGAAATTTTCACCAATGTGATTGAACATTTTGCGTAAGTATTAACACCTCTTGATTTTTCGGACGTCATGGAATTACTCTCGGAAATTTTCACCAATGTGATTGAACATTTTGCGTAAGCATTAACACCACTCGATTTTTCCGACATGGAATCACTCTCAGAAATTTTCACCAATGTGATTGAACATTTTGCGTAAGTATTAACACCCTTCGATTTTTCCTTCATGAAATCACGCTCTGAAATTTTCACCAATGTGATTGCACATTTTGCGTAAGTATTAACACCCCCTTGATTTTTCTGACATGGATCAGTCTTAGAAATTTTCACCAATGTGATTGAACATTTTGCATAAGTATTAACACCCCCTCGATTTTTCGGCCATGGAATCACTTTCAGAAATTTTCACCAATTTGGTCAAACATTTTGTGTAAGTATTACCACCCCAACCCATACCCTGATTACTAGGTGTGTAGGGGGACGGGTTGGCGCAGCGTTTCTTCCCACGACTTTCACCACTGTGACCCGGGGTTCGATTCTCGGTCGGACCTAGGTTGTACGTGAATTTGGTTGTCAATCCATGCTCGTCCTCGCAGGTTTTCTCCGAGCACTTTGGTTTCCTCCTGCATCTAAAATCGAAAATTCTTTCCATTATTCTGTCTTTCACATCATGGAGGCATCCCTTGAATTTAATGCATGGGATTAGCCTGGCTTTCCGTCGAATGTTATAAAATATTAGCAACATAAGTACATAAATTTTCTCATATTTATTTACTTATATTGAATTTCACTTTTGCACCATTTACTCACATTTACTGTAAATCCCAAACAGTTTTAATGTAAACTTATGAAAATGACAGCGAGAAGAAAGACAGCGAGAAGAATTTGACAAAAATGTGCAAAATCAAGCCTTTAGTTTATCCCACCTTCAAGCCTGTAATTTGAGCATCTCACATTCTCAGTACAATAATGAGCTCCAAGAACATTGTCGGCACCAAAAAATGTTGAATATATTGAGAATTCAAAAATCAGTCACGTAGGACTTAGGAACTGAATACCTTTCCCTCAGTAAAACACATTTTGTATACGAGGGGGTATCAAAAAGTTTTAAACTTTACCCAGAAGGGATGGAGCTATATCAATGAAATTTTGTCAAAATAGTAACTCGTCTTTATGTACATTATGGTGCAGAAGTGGTCTCATAAGAAGTTTTACTTTTTTTACAGGTGGCAATTAATGTCATCTACCTACCCAATTAACACATAAGCTGTATAATTAACACATGCGGCGTAATTAAGTCCCTGCCTTTGAAGGATTATAGGGACCAGTAAATCGTAATGACATGACCAAAGTTTAGGTGTTTGATACCATAGTAAATAAAAGAGTAGGTATTCCTCTTTCCATACCAAAATTATTGAAATCGGCAGATGAATGCCGTCACAATGACGTAATAAAACATGGCCGACCTAAAAATGTTGATTTTCACTGAAATATAAACATGGATTTTTTCAATAGAAAAGACCACTGTAATAACAGTCTGTGGATTGTCAGGTAAACATAGGATAAAGGTGTTATTTTGCATATTGACTATGTAAAGATGCCATAAGTATCTTGTAACAAAATTACGTTCCTGGCTCCATTTCTTCTGGGTAAAGTTCAAAACTTTTTGATACTCCCTCGTATCTCTGCAGTCAGGTGAATTTGTCTCTCCTTTCTACAATTTCAACCTCACTCAGCGGCAAAGTGAAGGATTTATTTAAAACCCAGGAGATGAGGTTGATGTAATTGAATTCTAATTGAGTCCCTTCTGTTTTTCAGATTGAAGAAGTTCATAGGTTTTGGAGTGGGAGCAGGAGCCAACCTATTAGCTAGATACGAGGTAAGTAGGCAAACAGACAGTGTCTAGTCAACAAATCAAATCATAGTCTGTCTAGTCTGATGGGTAGGACCTGGTTTTTATCAAACTTTTTTCAATCTTTTAAACAATAGATAGGAGTAGGGGCCATGAAAAGGAGCCATGAAAGTGAACATGCTTAGTGCAGTTCCAACAAGCATATGTGACCCGTCATATCGAAAGGTCACAGTATCTTAAGGTCGGCATTGTAAATAACGAGATACAGGCCATTGAAGCTAAGCATAGTCAAAAATCACATCCAAGGTCAAATATCTAATTTCATCAGAAACGTTACTTTTGAAGTGTACTCTATCATATTAATCAGGTTCCAACATCAAAACATAAGAAAAATATGTTAAAAACCAATATGAAAACCCTCTCTCCATTAAAGTTTTACTTAGTACAAAAACTTCAAACTCGATTTTATCAGAACTATAGTTTTCCGAATCAGCCTGATGCCTTTTGCCAATTTAGATGTAACTTTGCAATCGAACATCCAATAACCAAAAGCAAGGTGTCATTTTAAAGCTTAAAATATAATCTTTCAGATGATACCAAAAAATCAATTTCTATTTTGGGACCCTTAAGGTACCTTTCGATATGACGGGTCACATATCAGGTCTATCCATTTGACTGTAGTAGGCCCTGCGACATGCATTTTTGTTTCCATTGCAAAAGATATAGTGCCTTTCAGTATTAAAGGGGCATTGGACAAAATTTTGAACTTTTGTTTATGGATGATCGAAAATTTGAATTTTATTTTATTTCTTGATTTTGGGTATGAGGCTATTCTCTAAACGTATTTACTGATGCTATACAATGAGAAAGAGCCAAAGATTTGTTTATAAAACATTCCTTTCACATCATAGATTGCGGAAAAATCAAAAGAAATTTGGAATTTTCATTAGATCTCCTGATAAGGCAAATTCTAGAATTTCAACTATAGAGGGCAGTATTTACGACAACGATAATTACAAAAAGGAGAATATCTTATTATTTTGATATATAGGTTTTGAATTTGACAATGAAACTTTGCATGCTGTTATTATTATCGCTAATACTTCAAATGATGCAAAAATCTCAAAATGTTCAGGGAAAAATTTGGGGGTGAGGCTGAAGTTGTCCAATGCCCTTTAAAGCTCGTGCTGACCATCATATTTGGACAATTTTGCTCTGTATCTCAGCAACTGAAAATTCAATCCATATAAAAGGATACATTTCTTGAAGCGGATTTTCATGTTGGGTATGATGGCGATGATATTTTCTGGAAAGCCTAAGTAAGAGCCAGAAAGTATGGCTATTTGGTTCCAGGGCCAAAATCATGCAATTAGGTCAAAAGTTAACATGGCCATAGTGATCAGCAGTTAAACTTGTTTCCAGAAACATATATTTTTATTTAATTTTCAGTTATAGCAAAAATTTTCTAAAATGTCTTGACACCAGTATTCAGTATGGTACATAAAATTAAAAAATGCCGATGCCGATATTATTAGTTATCCCCTGTTTGTTCATGCAATACGAGAAAATATTATTGGTTTGAGTTCGTATCACACGAGGCTGAAAGCCGAGTGTGATACGAACCCAAACCATTAATATTTTTTGTATTGCATGAGAACAAACAGGGGATAACGAATTTATCACTCAGTAAACACAAACGTTGTAGCAAAAAATTGAAAATACTAGGAAAAATGCATGGGAAATTGGTTTTTTTAATATTTTAATAACATTGCAATCAATTTTAGACTTGTAATTTGATTGACAGCTAAGCGCGTCGTTTCTATCGGCATCGCGTAGGACAACGCGTGGCTGTTAGTCTCGCACGCACAGCAGCTACGCGCGCTTTGTAATACAGCTGTCATGTTCCAAAAGCGATACGAGTGGGACTGGTGAAAGAGCTGTATGATACGAGTTTTCGTATCACATAGCTGATTTCGTATCATATAGAACTCTGAAGTTATGAAAGGATACGGAAATATCCTTTTCAGTTATTAACCAATGAAATTGTTGTATTTTTATCTACTGAGTGATAAGATGCCGTATCTGTCTAGTATTGCCTCTTATAGTCAACATGCAATTTCATCTGTTTGAGCTTGAAATGATTAGCAAATTAAAAAGACCGGAAATTTTCAACTGAAGTGTCGTAGGTGTTTTTTGCACTAATTTATATGTTATCAGTTCTTTTGGTACACAAACCATTGACTAAAACAGATGTGAAAAAAAAGCAAGCGTATTCTAGTTTATAATTATAGGACTTCATTTTTGATCAAATTTGCTCTATTTTAACAATCAAAATTGAATACAGTTTCAAATTTCCAGTATCGAAGTAATAACTCTTGAGTTGATAATGATGGTTCATCTGATAGTTTCAATTTCATTTGGATATTTCAGAATATGTTCAGCAAATATTAACTTTATATTTAAAAAAAAAGCAATTTATACTCATTTTCAATTGTCATAAACAAAGGAAAATCCTGCTAAATGATGGCATTTCTTCAATTGTCATATAGCTTTTAACTCACATTCTGAAAACTCTGCTATTTAAATTTGTTTAATACAGAAATACATATTGTGAATCTATAAAAAAACCAATGAATTCTGTTGTTCTCAAAAATAAATGTGAATTTCATAAGATTGAAAAACCAAGCAACAATTGTTTGAATTGTCAAAGTAGAACTCCCTAAAGCAAATTGATGTTAGAAAACTTATCTGAATTATGCATGCAGAGAAAGGCTTGGCTTACATGCAAGAGGCAGTGAATTGTTATAAACTGTAGACTTCTAATCCTGCGATTACTGACAGGGTTTTGGGGAGCTACACATTTAGGAGCAAGTACAACAGATGAGTGGATCCATTATACAAAAAATAAAAAAATAAAAATCTGTTTCAAATTTTGCCACAAAAATTATGGCATGGTCCCTAAATTTTTGAAAATGTTGAAATCCTAAGTATCCTTAGTTTAACTTGTAAGAAATGATATGAGTAACTGAACTAATTTTCTCACACATTTGGATCAAATATGCTGGAATTTTTGTTGGAAGACAAAGTTATAATTTCTTTAGTGAATGAAATGTTCAAATGAGTCAGAGTTACACAAGATGTCAAGTTTGTTAAAGTCTACAGGACCAAGGAAATAAAATTTTAAATCCTATCGAAAGAAAATAATTACTGCAAAAATACTTTAATGTGGATTTTGTCGTTCATTTTATAGCTAGACAGGTTGTGTACTTGAAAGAAATTCAAGATCAAGCAATATTACTACTTAAAACAGACTAGAATGTTCCTTTTACATTACCCACACATGTATTCAATCTTTTTAAAAGTAGGTATTCTGATCTATATAATGACAAATTTAACTTACACTTTTTCCATATTTTAATGAAGGGTCATCACCTACATAAAGTAATTGTAAAGTTTCATTTGCATACCTTGAGTCAAATTAATGCTATTGGCATAAATGTGTCTAAGAGTCACCCATAGAAACCTATAGGATATTTATTTTTGTTAACAAAATATTCCAGTAATTCAGCACTTTTTTGACCATATCTCTTAATTAAATGAAACATAATATGGGCATGAAAATTTACACAGGTTATGAGAAAAATATGCGCTTTCATGTGGTATCAAAATCTCCAATTTGATTTTGTGAGTGAAAGTGATCGGAGCACACACCTTTAATGCATGCATTTATTGAATAAAATTCAAGCACTGAATGCATGCTGAATGTTGAAGTGCCTTAAATACAACAAGAACAGCAGAAAACAGTAATATCAGAGCAAATTAATTCCTTCGATTCCAAATAAAGAATGTAAATAAGTCAAGTGTACTAGAAGTAAACAATGTCTGAAGAAAGAATTGGGTTAATTGTCAACAAATCCCTACGTGCATTAACATGTGTTGTGTTAATGAATTCCGTTTGAGATTTGCATTCTGGTGAAACCATGTCAGGTCAATTTCTGTTCATGGTGAAAAACAATTATTGTAGGAGTATTACCTAAGTTAAATTCACCAAAAGAAAATGAAAGAAAAAATACTTTTGTTGTTATCTAGTTATATCAAGTGAAAAATTACTTGTTGTAGTCTGAACAGGGCAAGCTGTCATTCAAAAACCATAAGCCGAATTCATAGCAATTGCTATTTCAATACTCTTTTTCTTGAATTTCTATCCTTAAAAGCTAACATTGACTTGCAAGAAAAAGCTCTTTCAAGGCAGCAAAAGCTATTTCTAATTCCTTTCAAGCAATTGCTAATCTTGTTAGTTATTGCTTACACTAATTGTATTCAAAAAGCTGACCTTTTGCTAACAACATGTAGCAATTATTTACATTTTAGTAAGATCCTATATGAGGAGCTTATCACTGCTATACATTCATGTTTTCTGCTATATATGTGCTGCGTAAGAAAACACACTGAAGTATACTAGAGCTACGTTACTATAGATGATATAAATCATGCTATTTGTCGAAAACTGCGACAAATTGATACCAAAAATGTGAGTAACTTGCTGTAACATTTGTGTCTGAAATCTATCACGCTAGGTAGAAAAAGCAAATTCTAACTTCATGTAAGCAAAAGCTAGCCTGGCTATTAAATAGTTTGTATGGTAGCTTTTGCTTGCCTGGGTTTATTTCAGACAAGAAAAAGGTATTAGTCCAAGCTGAAGGTCATGAATATGTTTTTAAGCAATTGCTAAGGCTACATCTTTTCTAGTCTAGCTATTTCTTTTTCTTAATGTCCTTTTCTTACTAGCAATTACTTCTTTTATGAATTCGGCCTAATGTTCATCAAGTTGAAAGTGATGCCTGGGACAACTTGTTTGTTTATCCAGGTTGGTCCATAGAGGTTAAACACTACTAAATGCCTTTCCTATACTTTTATATGATAAAATGGTCATTTCTGAGGCTGTTTTTCTCATATTCAGAATTCTTAGATGAATAAACGGGCATTATGGGGTGAAAGTACAACATGTATTCTACAAATAGTCAAAATTTCAGCATAGCATTACGTGGAAAATGTTCACTTTTAGAAACGCTGAACGTAATAATGTCATTACCGCCCTGCTTTCCCAAGTATGAATTGGCAAAAAACTTGGATCAGGCCAATATTCGGCGAATCACTCTGGCGGAGTAATTTCTGATTATTTTCCAAATAAAATGTCAGAAAAGGAAAGAAGACACTCAAATCTAACGATGCAATATGTAATCTTCATATTTTATCACACATCATAGCTCAATTTTAAGCTTTTTAAAGTAGGTTCTCTAGATGCCCCACAAGCAAATAGTCCCCATTTTGGTCCTGGCTTGGTTCCCGGTACCTATTTAGTAGGGACACAAAGGTGTTCATGACACAGTCATAGAATGTCAGGCATATGCTTAAATTAAAGCATTAGCCTGTATAGTCCATACTGGCCCAAATCCACTCCAAATCCAACTTCAAATGGTGTACAAATTTACTTTAAGCCCTTAGTGAGAAAAGAAACTGGAAGTTTGGATTTCTCTCAGAATAATTATATTGAAAGTTGATGGCAGAAAAACTGTTAAATGAGCTTAAGTTGCAGTTGTCCAGCTTACTCGGTTACACCTTGTAAGCACTGAGCACTCCAACGTCAGCCCCTGGTACAGTGCTTTATTATTACGATTTCACTCTTGTCAAGTAAGACGCAATAAGTAATCTATGATTTTATATGGTATGTATTTAAATACAATACAATGCAGGCATTTATATAACGCTCTTACATGAAAACACAGGTATCACAGCGCTTTAGAAGAATAAAATGAAACAAATCAAGTACAAAAATCAGATATCAAATAAATATGTCTTTAAAAGAGACCTGAAGGTTGCCAGTGATTGTGCATGACGGATATGGTGGGGAAGATTATTCCAGAGGAATGGACCAGCAGCAGAGAAGCCTTTATCACCAGTGAGAGTATGTGTAAGATCAGTATTGCCGTGTGTATAGTTACATTAATATGAAAATACAAAGTTGAAATTCTATAAGAACAAGAAAAATAACTTGATGATGACTTAAGACAACTTTTTTTGTCTGGATGGGTGTGTAATTTATTGTTTTTTTACCTTTGAATTTTACATCTACAAAAGTCAAGCAAACATGTTGTCAAAGGTGTTGCCAGATTTGTTCAATATTTCTTGTTTCTTGTGCTTTCAGTTAAACCACCATGAATACGTTGAGGCACTTGTATTGACCAACTGTGTGTCAACAGCATCAACATGGTCAGAATGGGCTCAGCAGAAGGTAAGCCTGTTATGCTAATCAATGAAAGCATGGAAACAGAAGAATATTTTTATTATTGTTTCAAATATTTAAGACACAAACTGACAATTTGAACAGAGCCAACGCGTATCCACAAGCTATGACAAGCACAGGACATCGGGAAGTACACAACGCTGTTTCCAATCAGTAATAACAGTACTGCTACATCGCGCGCATGGAAAGCGTTGCGTATTTGCGTAAATTGCACACGCAATATTATGACGCAAGGCTCTGAATTTTCATGTCCGAAATGTTTTTGAAACAACAATAGTAAATAGTTTAGCCATAATGCTGGTTTCAGAGTGTCTGTCACAGTGTTGCATATTTCTCGATTTGAAACTAGAAACACTAACGACCTCCTTATGATACGGCTCATCTAGGGCTCTTATACCATGATAATTGAAGTGAGTGTAGTTTGAGCAAAAAAGACAATAAAGAAATAAAAGGTAATTATAGTACGTTTTTGCTGAACTGAACTTCTGTGGTGAGATGGGCAGGGCACCTTTGTTTTTGGCGGACATTTTATTTTGAATCGCCCGTGTCATAATACGAAATATGTTTAGAGTAATAGACATTTACCATTTATCTCAAGATCTGGAGGTCATACTTACATTAATACTAAAAAAAAAAATCCGACCGTCTGATCCTCCCTTTTTTTGGCCTGTGAGGGCAACACAACATTTTTTTTTGGCCTAATGGGCGGTATGTTAATAAAAACGTAAAGGCTAAATCCCCTATGCTGGCTTGGCTGATTTGACATGATTCAATAGCCATTGCCTAATTTTCTTGGATATCTTGTAACCGTAATATGTGTTTTGAAGTGAAATAATATGTTTTATAACTTGCGCTTGTTTAAATGATGCTTTTCAAAATAAAGTGCATTTACCTTGTCATTAATTTAATACGTACCCTAGTTATCATGATTATACCCAATACGTTTCAACAAAAGTCCAGAAATATTTTAAAATATGGTATAATTTGATTT
>JXSR01S022461.1:22424-42546 GCA_000969725.1 Ophiothrix spiculata
TTGTTATCGTTGCAGATCTCCTCATTTTATCTCAAGGGTAAAGGCATGACAAAGTACACAGAAGAATATCTACTGTGGCATTATTTTGGCAAAGTAAGTTCAGATTTTGTTATTACACATCAAACGATAGCAAGAAATAACAATGGTTGCACACCAGTACCTGATAGCCTTTGCTTTGTTCCTGAATTCGGATATTCATTCCATGTATCAAAATCTGTAAGATATTCTAATTTATATACCGTACTTCTTTAGACAGGAGAGTACTGTTGTTGATTTGTAAAGACCCTTCAGTTGACATTTCAAATTAGCATATTACGCTTACACAGCTTTCATGAAAGTGCATTTATGCAGTACATTTAAGGACACACATCACCAAATAAAGGTATTTGGCCCGTACAGAGCAATGTGGGAGCATGTGTTTGGTTGCCCTCTCTAAAGTAAAAGCTTGAAAAGTGGGGGGAACTAGGTTTTTTAATCAAATTTCTTTTGAATCATGTTCTGTGGTTCAAATGTAGCAGGCTGGTTAAAGATTACTATAATGTTGCTGTTTTGTAAAATTTGAGAGCAGATTTTCAGTGTTTAGAGAAATTTTGTTGCGAGTTAGAGAAAATGAAATTTTGAGGATATCCTATGTTCGAGGCGACCTAGCAAAAAATTATCAAGGTTACCCTATATATTTTTTCACTTTGTGGGCTCATCTAGATCATAATCTCAAAATAAATCCAAGAGTTGAAGCAACCAGTCGCTTTATAGCCAAGATATCTGCTATGATCTGGGGGTTGTTTTGCATAGGAATGAATAGCCAATCTTTTTGTGGTGTGTGTTCTTAAGACCCTCCCCCCAGGCCCGTGTATCTCTTCTAATATGATGAAAGGGAAATTTATACTATATAGACATTGTCTACCTAGGTTAATGCAATACAAAAAAGAAATGTTTCAAAAATGTTTATCCCATTAAGGACACACATCACTAAATAAAGGTATTTGGCCCGTACAGAGCAATGTGGGAGCATGTGTTTGGTTGCCCTCTCTAAAGTAAAAGCTTGAAAAGTGGGGGGAACTAGGTTTTTTGATCAAATTTCTTTTGAATCATGTTCTGTGGTTCAAATGTAGCCAGGCTGGTTAAAGATTACTATAATGTTGCTGTTTTGTAAAATTTGAGAGCAGATTTTCAGTGTTTAGAGAAATTTTGTTGCGAGTTAGAGAAAATGAAATTTTGAGGATATCCTATGTTCAAGGCGACCTAGCAAAAATTTATCAAGGTTACCCTATATATTTTTTCACTTTGTGGGCTCATCTAGATCATAATCTCAAAATAAATCCAAGAGTTGAAGCAACCAGTCGCTTTATAGCCAAGATATCTGCTATGATCTGGGGGTTGTTTTGCATAGGAATGAATAGCCAATGTTTTTGTGGTGTGTGTTCATAAGTCGACCTGTTCATTGCACGCCGGTTGAGTACTATTTGCAAGGCCTGGTGCTTTGGAATAGTTGAAAACGGGAAAGTAACAAGCATTCAAATATTAACATTTTGCTTCAGATTATGCTAAATATTTTATGGAGACACATATATGTTAAATTGAAAACACCTAGAATTGATTTTCATTCTCTATATGTGACTTTTCAGAAGGATGTTCATTGTTGAAAGGTTTTCAAACACGCTACAGAATTGCTCGTTACAAATCAACAACTATACATCTGAAAAGTTGTCATATCACCTTTGTTTTTGGCGGACATTTTATTTTTAATCGCCCGTGTCATAATACGAAATATGTATGGAGTAATAGACATTTACTATCTGATAATTGTTCCAAAATTTTAGAACATGAAAAAATTGCGTTTTCAAGATATACGTCTTTTGGTAAAATTGTATTTTACGTAGAAGTCGATGGGGTAATTATTATAGAGGGCGCTATAACCCTCTATTTTTAGCAATTTTTTGACACATTTTTGCCTCTAGCAAACAAACGCAATTTTTTGATTCCATGGATAGAGCTACCTTGTCATGGTTGTTTCATTTTGTTACTTGGGCTAGTTTATTAAATGTCCTATATTTTCATGCTTTAGAAAGAAGGGTGATATGTTTATCATGTTTGAGCAGCTAAAGCCACCCTACGCTGGTACCCTCGATGTGGGTGCTTCACTATAAGGGTCAGACTGCCAATCATCGCAGGTAACAGCTGATCATAATTAGTCAAAATTTTGACCAGTAGAATTACACAACTTGCCAGCTCACCCACCCTATCTAACTACACAGCAATCATTTGTGAGTGGAAGGTTTTGGTGAAGAGGTTGACAAGATGGCGATGTTTACATGCGCGACCTCTGCATGACGCACCACGTTTAACTACGTGTTACAAGAAAATTGCGCAATCACCAATGTGTCGCGCGTGTAACTGTTTGACGCGGAAAACAAATGCCTGCAGGATACGGGCCAATCAGGTGCTTAAATTGATTAGCGGTTACCGGCGTCTTATTTTGGATAAGATGTCGGAGCCCAGCGTAAAGCCACCCTGGCATCGTTGTTGATTTATGATGAACAACTCTAGCATATTTCGGTACCTAAATCATCACAGATGCCGTACTTGTGTCGTGAAGACAAAGGTTTAGGAATTTAACACAAGAAATTTAATTAATAAATGATTATGTGTTGAGTAAAATGGATTAATCTCTTACACAGCATGCTTTATCGTCCACAGGAAACCATGTACACAAATCATGACCTTGTCACAGTGTTCAGAGAATACCTGGAGAAGAGTGTCAACCCATTCAACTTGTCATTATTTATCAATTCATATATCAGGTAGGGAACACCATATTATTATTAAACATTGTTTCTTCTACCCTGATATGCAGATTTTGTGTTACCTGAAGTCAATTGCCCCAAAAACATAGTGCGGGCGGGCAGATTTTTTTTTTTTTTTTTTTAGATTTTTTTTCAAATGTAAGTCAACGTTAATACCAAATTATGGCCCCTATAAAGATGCAAATAAGTCTTACTGTACCGAAAAATCTCTTTATTACAAGTTTAAACCAATATTAACATGGAAACAAAATGAAAACAACAACTTATAAAATATTTTCTAAAAATCAAAATTCTCAAAGGAAAAAAAATTGGAAATCTGAAAATTATACGCGGTATACTTTTGTACAGTAAAAACTTTTTTTTTTCAGTTTCGAAAAATAGGGGCGGGCAGTTGAAGACAACCAAAAAACTTTTTTTTTTGCCTAAAGGTCTGTTCATAGTAAGCCGCAACTTTATGCAGTGCGACAAATTTTACCAATATATTGATCATTATTTGCTGCACCTTGCCGCACGTTGACGCATTTCAAGTTAAAACATATTTAACTTTATTGCGACGCCGCACTGCAGTTTCTTGCAGTAAAATGTGCAGTGCAGTAAAACAACGCACTGCACTGCAGTGCGGCGTACTATGAACGGACCTTTATTGATGTAACTGGATGACCGCTGTGGTGCAAATATTACAATGCAAATGCTATTAGTTCTAGCAAGTGTGTGTCTAAATTGAGTTCAAAAATCAAATTTTCTTGCGGAAAATCCCCAAATCCATTTTGTTAAGGATTTTCAAAAGCTGACCATGTCTACATTCTTGGCTACACGTACTCGATTCTCATGTCAACATTTGCTTTTTATGGCACTGGCTGTGTTAATCACAACTTATCTCATGGTTTTAGTGACTTTTACAGTCATTTTATCAAGTTTATTTTACAAATTAGTTGAGAAGGTTCTCATTTAGTATTTACAATGACATTTTGCTTGCCTAAACTTAAGGATACAATAAAATGTGCCTATTGCAAATCTTTTCTTTAATTAAATGCTGTTTGTATTGTTATTTTGTTTTTAATCTTCAGACGGACAGATTTGCGAATTAAACGAGAGTTTGATATCAACAAACAGAAATCTAACAGGACTATCAAATGTGATGTCATGATGGTTTGTGGCACTTCATCACCGCATGTCAATGATATCGTAAGTTGACTAATATCAGAAACATTTATTCAGGTCCTTTAATTCTTAGAGCGCCGATGGCAAAAATTTGGTGTTTTCATTGATAGCTGCTTTTTGTTAAATTTGATTGTTTCCCTGAATGACACATTTTTCTGAAGATTTACTATTTGTATACATGATCTACTTGCAGAATTGATAAGTTTATTTGTGAGAAGCAATCAAAGTTTTGAAAAACATGGATGTTTTTGTGATTGGTTTATATGCATTTAAACTTGACATTTCAAAAATGTTGCTATGAGGCAGCTATTAATGAAATCATACGATTGGTGCAATTTGCACCATTTTGCGCTTAAAGGGTTGACTGCGGCCAATATACACAGTGCACTCCAATCCTAGTGCTCTTTCATTGTAGCAAGTAAGGGGGGCCGATAACGATGTATGTCCATCCAATTCTTTGATTTTGATCTCCTCTACATTACTTTAGTGGACTCTGACAGGAGCATAGTGTCAAATGAGTAATGTTGAGCAATTCAATCAATGAAATGCTCTATTAGAATAATTTATTAAATTGAAGAATTTTTACACACAACTATAATCTATAAACGTTGAAGTATACAACAAGCAATCAGACTCTGTTACGAGATCCATAGCATATCCCTTATATTCTACAACATTGTGAACTGGTGGTTTTGTATTGTGTAAGAGACTAGTAATGATTGATTAAGGCTGAATCACTGCGTATTAATATATTTTTACATGAATTCTTCAAAATGTTGGTATTATTTTGGGCTAATTTTGTTGCTAACACATGGACAAACATTGTAAATAAATTCATTTGAATATTCAGCAAGATTTGGTACCTTGTTGTGACTCGAGAAATATGGACTAATTTACTTCCTCGTATGGTCATATTAGTTTTTGTGCGTTAATCGGCTACTTGTTGCATACTTTAAGGTTTACAGAGTATACAATTATTTGAAATTTACAGGTAGAAATGAATGGCAGAATTAACCCCAATAATGCAACTTGGATCAAGATGGCCGATTGCGGAGGCATGATCTTAGAGGAGCAACCAGCCAAGTTATGTGAATCCTTCAGGCTCTTTTTACAAGGAATGGGTTATGGTAAGTCACTCACCACCAAAGGAATTCAAAAAGTGGAATCTTAACTAGCTGCCATCGTGTTGTCATGCCTGCAGGCTGTATGTACCTCAGACATTTTCAGAAACGTTTGGTAGCTAGTAAGAGCAGGGAAATCTTGACTTGACACACTTTTATTTCATGCACAAGCCATGCCTGATTTTCTAGCTGTGTCAGTTGTTATATGTGTTGCATGGGTGAGTTAATTAACTAAGATATGCAGTTTTCTAAATTTTTATAAGTTTGCCCCCAAGCTGATGTACGACAAGTCGATATCCATGTGCGACATTCAATATGGCGGCAAGTTAACATGATGGTTGAACAGATTCCCTTTGTAACTTCCTTGCTCTCCACAATGTGAAGTGTGTTTAACAATGTGTTTGGCGTTTGCATTATAGTCAAATTTCAGATTCAGTTTGATATACCAGAAGGCTTTGTGCATATTTTGCTTTAAGTAGTTGCAGATATGTGACTCATTCAAATTAAAGAGGTTGTACTTTATTGGTTGAATAAAGATCCATGTGATCTGATGTTCCAGAGATTTCTGAATGGATTTTGAAAATGCCTATTATCAATACCAAATTAGATTGCTTTAATTATGAGTAGCAATTCTGGTTTGTATCTGCACAGATATGCTACAAGTCTTCTGACTGTCAAATTAAAGGGACTAGCCTAGATTCCACTTAGAATTAAAAACTTATGGAAATGCTTTAAATAAAGCTTAAAAGTGTAGTAACATCCCAAAAACTACAAAAATGTACACAGTAATGGCTTAAATTGACAGCGAATTGATTTGCAATATATCTATCTGTGATGGTGGTGTGACTATCCAGTGTTTTCTAAATCCTAAATTTGAACCTCAGTCTGGATTTACCAGATAAAAGATCAAATGAAGCTCTTGGAGATAAGTTAATTCATATCAAAAGAGAGACAATTTTATCAAAAATAATTTAGTTTACCCATCACAGGTGTAGAAACAAGATCTTTTTAAGATTTGAAACTAGAAACACTTTTTCAACCATTTGTTGTCGCCGGCGACAAAAAATACGACTGGTAAATAATTTCATTTTTCTCCTCTGTTACACAAATTCAGCGGAAACTACTGTTAGGATATGTTGGTATAATCATGTACTATCGATACATGTGAAAAAAATATATAGTCAGAAAATCAGCGGACAGGATCTAGGCCAGTCCCTTTAATATGAAATTGTGAGTACTTTGTACTAACTAAACACTTACGACATGCTCTTCACTTCAGACCAATATGCAACACAACATTGTCTTTTGAGCTTTTTAAAATTGTCTCCTTGGACATAATGCAATCACAGTAAAATATCAGAATATACTAGAGCTGGAGAGTATATACTAACTTTTGATTGTTTGAGTGCCATTAAAATATACATAGATCGTGGGAGTAACTTTTGAGTCCCATTATAACCTTAATAGAACACAGGAGTTACAAAAATGCTAGTGCATTTTCTCTAAACATTTACCAAATATATCTTCACAAATTCAACAAAGAAGTTGTCTTTTGTAGCCATTTATATGAGCATCTCACGTCACACATTCCTGCATCTCACTATTCTACCGTCATTTGTTGGCGTTAATGGCTGATCTATGATGCATGACATGATGATGACTGGCAAGTAAAGTTTCTGTCAAGACTGTTTTTTTTCATGTCAACATGTCGCAATAATTTGTTGTTGATGTCGACATATGTGTCGACATAAAGTTGATATCAAAGGGTTGGTTTTTGCGGGAAAAAAACGAAATTGCCAGGATAAGGTTAATGATGTAGACTTGTCTATAATATAATAATATGCTATAGTTCTTTCTGCGTACGACAATATTGATGTTTTGTAACTTTTTTGTTGTGAACCATCGTAATAACTAAATGACGAACAACTTATAAAGGAAACGATAGTTTGGACTTTTCAGCATGTTTTTGGCGAGTGATATTGCTGTTTGACTCAATGCCTAATTTATGAAGTTTTTATGGAATTTTACTTGCCTAGTTTTGTCGACAAACGAGATTTCATGTCGACATGTCGAGATATGCTTTATGTCGACATGAATGTCAACATAAGGCATGTCGACAGAAACCTTACTGGCAAGATTCTTTTTTTTAACAAAGCTCTATGGACCTAAACATTATATCATAGTACAGGCTTTAACCTCAAGATATACTTAATGCTGCTTTCATACCCCCGTAGTTTTGTAGCTTTGTCGCTGTGCGCCTTTTTTTTCCAGAAACTTGTCGCTTCCAGTTGTCGTAGCGGCAAAGGTATATACACTTGAGGTCTAAAGTATTTCCGCACAAACACTTTATTCAACCATATCTCACAAGGCGTTTATAAGGAAACTATCTGGAAACTTATGTTGCTTTTGGTAAGATCTGATAGGTAATCTAGTTAAGTGTAAAATTGAGCTCTGAATGGGATTAATCCCCTCACGTACGGGTAGGGGGCAACAACACAAATGGGTCAAAAAATGTGATTTTTAGGTCAAATTTGATTTGACAATGTCTGGGTCAAGGTCACTTCACCACTCAAGTTGAGAGGGTTGATCCCATTCGTAGCTCAATTTTACACTTAACTAGATTACCTATCAGATCTGACCAAAAGCAACATGAGTTCCCCGATAGTTTTCTTATAAACACCTTGTGAGATATGGCTGAATAAAGTGTTTGTGCGGAAATACTTTAGACCGTGAGTGTACATGTCGCTGAGTTAATCGATATCGTAAAAATCATAAAAATTTTGTCGCTCGGCAAGATTTTTCAAGTTGAAATGAATTCAACTTCCAAAGTAACATGAAGCGATAAAGCTGCAAAGCTACAAAAGTGTGAAATGAACCAAACAACAAAGCTGTAAAGTTACAATAAGTATGAAAGCAGCATAAACCAAACAAATTTAATTAGATAATACACAGGTACAATCATGGTAGATTTTATAGTCACATGCACATCATATGATTATAGGCGTAGAGGAAAAATATTGTTTGTTTGTCAATAATTTGAAACCAAGAAGGATTGTCAAGTTTATTCTTATGCTTGATTCAATTGTATTTTGTATATGTTATCATATAACTAAACACTTTTGCACAAATTAAATACAGAGTTTTTAAATTTAAAACAGAGCAAATCTGATGAAAAGAAAGAACCTTTTATAAATTTCTTTATCTCAGTCTTATACTAACCTGCTCTGACGAAAAGACAACGAAGATGCTCAAAATTGAAGTGATTGTAACTCGGTCTTGCGTTTACACAAAACGTCTATATAACCTTCCAATCTAAACAAAATGCTACTAACATTTTGCCTACAATGGATGAACAAACCATATTTTTTTTAACCATTTAATGTATACAAATTTTTGCTAATAAGGTTTGAATTGATTGGTAGTTGCGATTTCTACTTGTAATTAAAACTTGTATATATGCTGAAGTGATCTCATTAACATTTCTAAGTAGCTGTATACGAAAAGCATCTTAATCCTCTATATAGTTGGTTGCGGTGTTCATTTATCATGCGCCAGCCATGCGGCATAGCATCTTATAGCTTTATGTATATAATCCTGGTTGCGGTGTTTACTGACCATGCACTATCATTCATCTTCATCATTTCTTTCTTGGATGTTGGATATCTCTCAGCTAACGGTGAGTGGCTTTTTAACAATCTTTACTATCTGTTTTTCTCTCTCATAATTTATCAATTATATTACAACCATATTTATCAACCGATTTCAAGTGTTACGCTGGTTTCTTAAGTCCATGCTATGGCTGCAGCTGTAGCAATCTTGCAATGGCACCAAAGAATTTAAAAAGGGGAATCGGTACTCGCCGCCATTTTGATTTCACGGCCGTGTAAATCCTATGGGACGGCAGCCATCTTGGATTATCGCTCATGGAGGATGAGTTATTGTACCTCTGGCATTTTACGTCTCCACATGCCACACTTCGAGAGTCTTCGCAACAGATTAGCTGGAAAATTTGGCGTACTTTGATCAAAGCAAGTCGCAATACCCGCTACTTGAAACGCAGACACGGTTTGCACTTGAAACAAAATGTACACGTTTTGTATATGCGTCAAGTCGAAGATTTACATGATCTGCCAGGACATCAGGCCAAACTCCGTATATGTCCGGAGGTACAATAACTCTGTTCCATGAACGACACAAGATGGCGTTGATCCCGATTCCCCTATAAAAATTCCTTGAATGGCACCAATTTGTTAAATGCACTTTCTGATATGGAGACTTGCCTGGCTCAGTAAATAAGAGTCTTGGGTTTGAATCCACTCGACAATGACTGTTGTATTCATGCACAAGACATTAACACTCAGGTGCTGTGCTCAACCCAAGTTTTAGATGGGTACAGTACTGAATGGTTACCAACATTTTTTAATATTTAAGATAACAGACTTCCTGTGAAGGTATGATGATAGCTCAAAGCATGATAATGACATATCTTGGACTATTGTTGTTGGATTTAATTTGTGAACGCGTGCAATATAGGTGTGCATTACTCAGGGCAATATAGTTTGGCTCAATCAATTTAAAATGAAAGATTTTAACAAACCATCCCATGCCTCTCAATTATCATAGTGAGAAGTTTATCATCTGAAAATTGAAATAGCTAATAAATCAATACATGCAGTCATTTTGGTTTACTATAAATATTGCAAGTAATTGGCAAAATTCTGGCAAATGACCAACCAAAAAATTGGCAAATGACCAACCAAAGAGGTTTGAGTTTCAAGGAAGGGTTACTGCCATTGCTTGCTGCAGCTACAAGCCACAAAGTGACAAGAAATTGAAACCAGCTTAACACTCTTTGTCATAAACCTAGTGGTTCCCAAACTGTGAGTGGTGACCCTCATAGGGGTCCCTGCTGTTTTCAAATGGGTGTCATATGATTTGGCCAGAATATGTTAAAATGTTGCTGGTGAAATTGTTCATTTTGGAATTGCAACAAGTCCTATGGATATGGCATAATTGGACAACTTTGGAATGGGATCAACCAAAAACGTTTGGGAACCTCAGCTTTCCATATCCATCAACATTTTATATATGCAGTGTTCCTTACGAAGGATTTTGGTGTTTTGACTACCCGTAAAATAGACAAAGAATTTTGAAGAAAAACCGAATAAAACCTGCAGAAAAATGAATAAACAAGCATTGTGTAACATGGAAAACTATAACTCTCTTTTTAATTTTGAAAAGCCTTGAAACTATTTTAGAGTTTCTGCGCTAATATCGTGCCATACAGCCTTATTGGGAACACTGTGTATATGTGTAATGTACAAGGCAAGGCAAAAATGCTTGTTCATCCCCAAGAAAACTTGCCTCTCATAAACCAAAGCACCTTTTTGAAACATTCTCCACAGTATGTTATTTAATTATAAAGGTATGAATAAAATTGGTAATTTGAGCATTTAATTATTATGATTTGTTCATTTAGTTTGATTTGATATATTTATATGTAGATGGTGTTACATTTCATTTACAAGTTTTGATTTAGCTTCATTCATTGTCCCCATATAGATGCTTTAGTTTCTATAAGGGGTGTATCTCCATTGGTTTCATGCAATATCAACATTTCAATCAAGATAAACCTAATTCAGAATGTCAATTTTGTACTTCAAGATTTTTGTAAATTAGTTGTGATCATAACATTTCTTGTTTGATGTGGAAGTTTATATAGAGAACCCTAAAAACCTTTGCTGAAAATTTAAGTATTTTTGATGTTTTTTATGTAACTGGGCCATGTGGAAGAACAGGGGGATACTTAAATTTCCCCCTGAACATGGACCCAGTATAAAGAAGAAATAAACAAACAAACAAACAAAGTCTATACTGACAATCCATTTCATGATATGATTAAGATTTATCAGTTCCTTTATTCAAAATGTAGATTTGCGACTTTCCTCTCATTTTGCCAGAGCAGCCGACAAATATTTCAATAATGTTGATATCAAATGAAACCAAGAACATTTGCCAGTTTTGATGCTGCATTAGGATGACAAACTGTTCCATTCATTACAATATTTTAAAGCCCCTATCCATTAAATGCCAGGATTTTTTTAAAATAAATGTTTGTCTAAGTTGGCTGTTTGTGTCCAAAGTCTCAAAGTAGAATTGAATTTATTTTTTAAAAAGATGCTGATTTGCGCTAAAATGTACTGCATGCATAGTGCTCAAATTCACATATAGCTATACTTTATATTTAAGCATGAAAAGTAATGAATTAGTTTAATTTATATTCAAAAATCATCACAATTATCGAGTTTATGATGCATGTACGCATTGTTTTATTTTATTTTTGATTAAGAGTGAAGGTTAATTCATAAAAAAGAACTGCAGTTTTTTTTATATAATTTTGAATGGCATTAATAGTGTAACAGCTTTTAATGCATGACTTAAAAATAAGCCATTCAATTTTATTAGTTTATTAAGCTTAACTGAGTTAATTTCAATATACAATCTATCAAAATATATTTTGTCAAGAGTTACTGGTGTTACAAATTTGTGAAAACAAATTTATTTTATTTGTTGACACATATTCTGCCGGCCGCCGCTGATAAGGGAAAGAGTCCTTGAATTCTTCTTGGAAAAGTCCTTGAATTTTGTAAGTGAAAAAAGTGTACTAACCCCTTTAACTGGAAGCCTTATCTGATTTCTTTTGACAGTATTGAGATTGCGGACAGTGAATTCCAAACCAGCACCAGCCGTTGAGCAGACCAATCTACCGCAACCCAAGCACACAATGTCACCAAGCCCTGTCATGGTGTAAACCAACTGGTCTGTCCTACCATTCAATAGCACAACTCATTCAGCCCTATATACCTTGACAGCACTGAAGATGATGTCACCTAGACTTGTTATAGTGTAAAACAGTAGTGTCAATTCTTGAGTTCGTTCTACTTCATATAGCAAAGTTTATTCAGAATTCACAGCCTGACAACACTGATGATATGAAGGAGAAAGAACTAGAAATATAGATCACTGACTTTACAAAATGACCATTATTTGATGTTTCTGAATAGTTTCACAATAACAGAGTCATTTATATTGTTTATCGTGTATGTGAGCTATCATACATGACTTTTTAGTGCATACTCACACTGTGATTTTGTAGAAAACATCAAACATCACATGAATGGCCATGGCCGTGAGTGATAAGGTAAACTTGAATGAAAGCTAGACCAATCCAGATCAATCACAGAAGTGCATATGTGCTTTAAATTGAAGGGATGACAATGATCAAACAGTGGGAAGAATTTTCACTTTCGTTTGTACCAGATTTGGCTGCCATGTGACTGATACATTGTGTAAGTTTTGAAATCACCAAAACTTTACATTCACTCTGAGGTAGAATTGGTCGTGATCGATGTTGGATAGGGTTGTCCTTTCTTGAACAGTGTGAATATGTACTAACAAAACTTTGAATGCAGGGTATAAAAGTCCACAAACAAGATTTCGCTTACAATGTATTGCCTTTATTGTATTAAGGAGGCAATTATACAAACTATTTTGATGGACATGGTTTAAATGATATGCCTAAAGTCATGTCAGACATCATGCTGTGACTTTAGGTGGAGTATACTTGAATATTTCTTATTCGAATGACTGCAAATTGGAAATACATTTAGTTAGTAATATGATGCAATTGCTCAATCAATTTGCTAGTGGTACGGTAATATTAGATATGGCAACATGTTTTGGGTGTAGACTATGGGTCTGTACGACAGTATACTTTGATCAACACTAAATAGGTGGGTATTGCGAGGCTTTTCTTCATCCGCAAGTAAACATAATCCCACTTACATGCGCACTGTAGATACGTGCGTAGGTACAACGTGCTGTGCATCTCCTTCGGTTGTGCTGTGTTCAACTATGCACGCGCTTAGTCTGTATCAATTCACAATGTGAAGAGGTCTGCCTATTTTGTGTTGTTCAAATTATAGATGCTTGGTGATACAGTCGACGCTGCTTAATCAGGATCCTCACAAAAGGGATTTTTGGTTAATTGATGTATTCAGTCAGGGAACGGTTTCTTTATGCACAAAATTGACCTGTTAATTGGGACATTCCTCCTGATAATCGGATAATTTTTTGGCAAAATGCATTAATTTAATGAAAATTTCATAAAATTATGATGTTTAAATTTAATTGTATGCAAGTAAATTGCAAATACAGGACAAAAATCTCAAAACACAATCCTAAATTCTGTTGAAAATCTCAACAAAAATCTCAATCTATTCCAGAGGTCTCTAAAAATCTTTCACTGTGTCCACTTTTTGTCAGCTCATGAATTTAGTGTATATTTTAGTGTGAAAACATCTCACTTATGGCGATTTCTGCATTTTGCTTAATCGGGACAACTGGTTAATCGGGATATTTTTGCTACTCCCGAGGCGTCCCAATTAAGCGGCGTCAACTGTATTTTGTAATATAGCAACACAGATATGTATATGCGGACACTTCAAAACTCGGCTAGCGGTTGATCTTCTAGATCTAATTGGTGGTTATTGTTCTAAACATTAGTAACTGCCTAGAACTGCAGGTTCTGCAGCTGAGATTTGACGTTTCCCCAAAGAAAATATTTTTGGGTAGAAAAATGGTTTGAAAAGCTTGTTTCAATGCAAGCTTGTTTCAAAACAATATTTACTATGTATATATTCTACCAGATATGTCCTAGACAGTATCTCTGTAACCATTCATAACCAACTCAAAGAGTGTGTGTTAAAATAGAATTTAGTCATTAAGGAACTGTTACAAGTACAACACAAGCAAACTTCCATGGTAGTAAACAAACGATGAACATGTATACCCCCAGTAGTAACTTGCTTTAGACCTGAGATGGTAGTACCAATCGTATCGGTATTATTGTCTCAAGATTTTCACTGCTCGATATCTGTATAAAATTTAGCAACCTTACGGGGTGGGGTACTTGGTGTAAAGGTGAATATACGGATGTGGGCCGAGAACTATTGATTTTGGTCTTTGGCCTTAATGGTCCCTTTCAAAATTGAAAATTTGTGTACACACCATTAATATTTTATATTTTTGTGTTTTGTGTATTGCTAATCAAAATATTGTTATGCATAACAAGTTAAATGGTAAAATATAATGTAAAAAAAGAGTGCTCTAACAGAAAATATTTAAAGGTAAGATCTATTAAGCACTTTTCAGGCTTATTGGGTGGTGGTCAAAATCTATGCCAGTGCATCCGTACTTAACCCTGACCCCACCCCTGGTATAGCTGTAGTACCTAGCTTTATGTATGCTTATCTTAGGCATTACTTTGAGTCCAACACATCTAGTGTATATTATTAGCCACAGCTTATTAGCATAAACCAGTCAAGTGCCTATGTTCTAATGGTTGCTGATCTGTAAGTGCTGTTTGTTACTTATTTATCTGTATATAATAGCTGGTAAACCAAAAAGCATTTGTCTCATATGCACACTGTTTATTATTCACATCGATTTTGAACTTGCATTCATACAAGAACTTCATTTCATGATGACATTGGTATACTTTATATAGTATTAATAACCTGCGTAATAGCGCAATCCAATCTAATAAGACTATTTCTATTTTTACGCAAACAACTGACAATGACTTTATAATGACCCGCATATGTGACGTCATTCTCGTAAAACACGACAACAAGCGCGCGTATATGCACCACACACGCGCGTTTATCATATTATGCGCTGATCGTCATGCCTGGACTGATCAAAAATATCTTATAGGGATAAGTGGACCTTTATGTAAGAAATAAGTTTAATAATGTATTTTTCATAAAGTTATACAAAAAAGGTATTAAAAATGTCAAAAGAGCAGTTATTAATGACAATAATACCTGTGCACCATCTTTTTTTGGGTCATTGTGTGAATTTGTCAGTGATTGTTTTGGACCTTGGTATTTTTCTTCGGGAGCTGCGCTCCCTCAGAAAAATACCTCAGTCCAAAGCAATCACCTCAGAATTCACACAATGACCCAAAAAAAGATGGTGCACAGGTATTATTGTCTAATTTAAAAATGGTGTAATTTCTCTTTTAGCTTGTGGGTCATATAATAAAAAGATGGATAACTGTGGGAGATGTATAGTGCACTATGCATCCCTGATGGTTTTTGTAATTCCACGTAACCTCTACACATGAGACTGTACACTCCAGCATCCAAACTTAGTCTAAGTTTTAGTGGATGGTTACATAATGTCATTTGCTCATGTCCTACTTGTCCCCGCCGAACAAACTTGGGGATGGGGTTGTCCCCGCCGAACGAGTTTGGGATTCTCGTTCAGGATGGGGACTATAAAATGAGCTCCATTGGTGTGTCTGTGATGAAAATGTTAACCCAAATGTTAACCTACATTTTCTCAAAGACCGAGGGTCGCATGTTCCTGAAACTTGGTGGATGAGTGCCCCTTGACCGTCATCAGGGGTCATTAAAGGTCAAAGGAGGTCAAATGGGGTAAACATTGGTGTACGGACATGAAACTTGGGAGGTAGGGTCGATTGTTGATGCCAAAATTTTTTGAGGTCACTTCAAGGTCATAAGGGGTCATTTAAGGACACAAGTTCAAATGGGGCTAACTTTGGACACATTCGGGGGTGACATATTTTACGCATTGCGTAAACCCGAGTTCTACTTGTTTTAACCATTGCTTTGAATTAAGTTTGGAATCACTACGTGCTTACTTTACGTCAAAGTCAGGGCTTGTTTTTGTTACTTACTGTTCCATTTATCATATCAATGTGCTTTAATTTGTAGCAGGGTGCCATATTTTGATTTGCAGGAAAGTTTATTTTGATTTTGATAATTGGGCTTGATATTTGTATCTACATGTTATATTTATCACTATAAACTTTATAATGTAATAAATGTTTTTATATAATTTTGTTTACTGCTGTATCATAGCAGAAATGCAGTGTTAGTGAAACTGTGACTTGGGAAAATTAGATCTTCAGAAATACCCCATTGTGTGTGTGAAAATGTAGGCAAAGCCAAAGAGTTTCCTTAACTACATACGTCTGGTTATGAAAATCAAGTGACATTTTAAACAAAATTTCGAGTTTTTTACAAGTTTTTTTAGCCATGATACATGACTTGGCAAAACTAGGTTTAATTTTGTGATAAAAAAAGGTGCATAAAAACATCGAAATAACAGATTTTACCACAAAATGGTTATTATTGCTTGCTATCAGTGTGTTCAGATTTTTTTGATTTCATCCTTCATCATCGGACACATTCTTTACATTTTAAAGCTTACCATAAAACAGCTTATATGTAGAGATTGCATAACAGAAGACAAGTTGGGGGGGGGGGGGGGTATCATCAAAGTTTAAACCTATGATGCATGACAAAAATGTTACTGTTCCTAATGCTGTTATCGATTGTCGAAAGTGTCGATTGTCGTAAGTTTCACAGACTAACGACATGTTGTTATTTGCAATTAGAGTATCGACACACAAACGATGAGGAATACAATTACAAGCTTAAAAAAATGACCGTCTAGGAAACTATTCTAGCCCCATCTATAGTCGAAGATGTATAGTCCGTCTCCTCTACAATACTACTTGCGAACGATGTACCATGTTCGGCGTGTAGTGTATCTGGGTGTGCAGCATGTCAAGCGATGATCGTGTAATCAACTAGCTTTTTGTGATGGCGCTGCGCTCATCGTTTGGTTTATCTGGTGTTTACTAGCTTTTACACTGGTCAAATTGTGATTAATATTTCTTCAAAAAATAAAATAATAGATAAACACTAAATAAGGATAGATGGAAGAATAAGTGGTGATGATAGTGGGGAAAAGTAAAGATGTACGGTAAATGGCGATTTTCATCCCAACTACGTATTGAAAATGGATTTAGCTGGAGTCATAATAGTTAATATTATCTTTAATTATTATCACTGACTGTGGATAATGTATCGATTTATCGCATAATTTGCTTCCTATATAGCGACATTCAAAATTTCTATCGATAACAGCACTAACTGCAATTCCAATAGACAATTATACTTTGGATTTTTGTTAGATCTGTGGTTGAATTTGCCAAAGTCTGTTGAAAGTGAATTAGAATTAACTATGTTTATGATGCACAGTTATTCATACTAATAGGCCTATTATATCTCTAAACCTAACACATATTTTATTTCGTAAATTGCGGTTATGAGGCAATTTCATGAGAATCTGATCTTGAAATTGTAATTTTTATAATGTTGGATTAAATCATTAGGATATTTTGCAAAATGTTTGCACCCCGCAAAATTGGTTTCCTTGCAGAATTTGGAGTAGGGTCAATCCAGGTATTTTTGAGCAGTCGGGTACAACTTCAATCACTTGGAATCCTGAAATTCATTAACACTTCTGGACAATGAATTGTGCATATAACGATCAAAATTGAGGGCAGGCACAGTTTCAGGTGGGTAAGATCGCTATCGTCAACATGGATAATGCCATAAACTTGAAATAAAGTTTGTCTTTAAACGAACTTACCCGACACATAAGTGAATTTACCCAGCTGCAATATGCATGACTAGTGGCGACATGGTGAACATACCCTATGGGTAGTGAAGATACCCGAATAATGTTGTAGAAAAGATTTGTCTTTTTCCAGCAAGTTAAATGGTCAATGTCTGATTTGAACCTATGACATGCTTCCTAATTGATATACGTGGCATCCCTGAATCATCAATTATATGTTATGTGTCTAATCATAATGAAGAAAATTTCATTTCAACAACACGTCTTTTGAAAATGAGTGAAGTTACCCAGATTGACCCTATGTTGTTTAAATGGTTATAAAATATTATGTTGCAATATCATGATACTAGTTGAGTTTCAATGGGTTTTTGATGCATAAATTGATAATAATTTAGCTGCTATTATTGTATATATTGTATATTATTTTCTAGAAACATGAATAAATACATTTAGTGCATTGTGGGTATTTTGTACATCTGCTTTGATCTAAAAAAAAATCCAGTCTTTAATAAGTAATTTAAAGTTTTTTCTTGTTATAGGTGTAGCATTCCCATTTTTGCTTTCATTTTTTTGCAATTACAAAATTTGTCTATTATTAATCAAAAAATAATATATTTATATTTATGATAAAGTAGTTTTTATTCAAAATGTATTAGTTGTAGACGTTTTTGTCCTGGGGCAGTTTGTTCTCTGTATGAAATCATGATGGGCCTGAAATAGGGTATAGCGCTTTTTTTTTCCATTTTAATATCAAAAGAATTTTAGTGAATCTGGAGCAGAAAGAAGTATTCAAAAATATGTTTAAGTTTTGTGTACTTTTCAAAATGTCATTTATTATAAGTAACAGTGGTATTGGAGTGCTCTTTTTCCCTGTTTTGTTTTGTTTTTGAATAGATGAGAAATTTATCTTTATATTTTATATGATTTTAACATGTATACGATAATATATCATGATTAAGCATATTGTTTAACCCTCTCTCATGAGAGTAAATTTGGTTTTATTAAATGACACATGGATATGAAACGTGACATGACCAACAAATCAAACAGCTCTTTTCTTTCATGTGAGAAGATCTAGGTTATTTATCTAGAAGAAATTCAAGTAAGTAATATGAAGTCAGTTAATTAATGAAATTTCAATTTGCAACATAATTGCAACTGGTACTGGTAAACTGGTGTATTTGATCATGGATTCTTAGTCAATGAGTGCGATTTTACTTAGAAACAGCCATTCATTATGAGACAATATATGATGGTGCGTTTACAAGCATTACGCGCAGTGGACCTGCGCGTTGAAAATTGCAGCACGGTATAGATGTACGCATACATCTGATGTGCAATTCTTTACTTGAATTGGAATGTTTTATGTCTGAATAGGGGTTTACGTTTTTCCAATAATGATATCTATTGTTTTTTGGCAAATAATTGACTTCATTCTTGATCTTAAAATGTCTTGACTAGAATGAGAGTTAAAGACAATATGTGACGCGTTACATCAAAAGGTACAAGTTGTCTACCTTTGACAAAATTTAGATTTCTGTGTTACTTTAAAGAGAATAAATTAAGCTTTAAAATGATACCTTGCTTGTGAAAATTGAAGTTTAAATTTTGAAGATATGGTGAATAAAGATGACAATTTTCTTAATTATTTTCTTTATAATTTACGAGCTTTATTTGCCTGTATCTCAAAATTTGCTTGGCCGAGAACTTGTACCTTTTGATATATTCTGGGGTACCCATTACTCAAAATAATGTGCGCCCCTCCATTATGAGATGATATTATCTTTTATTCTCTAATTAATTAGATGGGTCATGCAAGCTATTGATCACAAGGATGTGATGCTTGTTGAAGATTAGTGTTCTGGCTGCAAATTAATAAATTTAAATAAGTTCAGATATTAAACTTCCTTCAAATTGCATATTTTGTCATGTAATTAAGAATATAATTACCGGTAAGTAAATGCAACTGAAAAATATGGGATCAGTCGATTGATCAATCCCAACACTGGTAGACAAATTTGTTGTATAAAGTCTTGTACAAATCTACAGATATTATTATATATAAAATTGTACTTGTAAAGATAATGATAGTGTGTACATGTATGATGATAGCAATAAAATGAATTGAAAACCAACAAATGTTTTTTTGTTTTTTTTATTGCCCTTATCTACATTGCCAAATTCCTTCATAGCTTATAGCTTGCAAATCTGTATATATATGTGAAGATCACACCATAAGTTTCTGCCCTTGATTTTTATATTTCTGCTGACAAATTAATTGAATTAACATTTTTAAAAATAATTTTTGACATACCAGCCAAGTCTCATTGATTTGTAATTAAAATGTAAAAAGTTAACTAACAAGTGACAAATATTTTAATGAAAAGTGGATTTTTGAAAGTTACCTTTTAATTTAATTTTTGTAAATGATGTATGTGGTAGTACCCTCAGAGTGGAGTTCAGAAATTGGGAAGAATGAAAATTCTGAGCAAATAGTTTTTTTTTTTTAAATATTTA
>JXSR01S022467.1:17957-29297 GCA_000969725.1 Ophiothrix spiculata
AAATTTAATTAAAAGGCAAAATCCTACAAATTACAGGATGAGCGTTTTTGTATACAAATATATAGGAAAATCGTCCAGAAATTTGCGACTTCCATTCTTAAAATTGCCATAACTTAGGAACCGAATGTCCGTTTGAACTCAAATAAAAAGCATTATAAAGTAGAGATTCTGTATTTTTTCTTTGTGCTAATATCTCAGTTTTACTGAACTAAACGGATTTTCAAATTTGGTTAAGGTAGATCCCCCCCCCCCTTAAGTGTTTCGAAATGCAATCCAGACACTAAAGATGATCAATTGGTAAAGATGGACCTGTAGAATGGTGTTAGAAACGCGCAGGTAACCATGAATTTATTCACAGACTACAATTTTTGACATTCAAGGTTTGGCACCGACATTTTGGTCATTCAACTTGTTTGTCGGATCATCGGGCCGGCGGGAAATGACACGAGTAACTTCAATGCAAGCCACATCTGTCGGCTTTAATTGCGACTTTGATTTGTTGTTTTAGCGATACGTGTCCAAAGTTAAATCCATTAGTATTAGCTTAAAGTATCCTGGGTTTAAGGCTAGCTGCCTGCATGTTAATGAACATTGACAAAGAGTGTTTTCATATTTGAAATTTGCATTACTTACAGTTAAAAGAACTTTAAGCTTCGTATTCAATTATAATCGGTCGGGTTTTCAAGTGGTCTCTAAAATGTAATTGTAAATTCTTGGACATTGGAAAGACCCGATTGTTAACAAATTAAAAAATATATATAAATTACCTTTTCTGTTTTTAGTTTCTTGTATTTTTCATACTACAGACTGTCCACGAATGATTTATACCCAATTTCAAAAAATCAGAAAAATATTAAATCGTATTTTTTCATAAAACCAACAGCTTTTCTACAATAGTGATTAAGTCTTCTACATTTTCCATAGGTTTCATCAAAATATCATGCTTCATTGCTTTGTGCGATGACGTAATACACAATCAAGGCAAACGTGGTTTTGATCAGTACAAATAATCATGCAGGTATAATAAATACTGATAATTTGCACACTTGCCAATGTTTGCAAAGTTTAATGACCGATTTCAAATCTTTTTTCTTTGGTTTTGTTATTTCTATGAACTACAGAAAGCATTAACTTAGAGACTTATCTATTCCTACTTGGCCTACTACAAATTAGCAAGATAGTCTTAGTCAAATATCATGAATATGGAGCAAGACACAATATTGGCGGGCCAGAAGTTGTGGAACCACAAATCTGTTGATTATGATAACATACTTAGTTAGACTCTAACTACTTACTTCGGTGCGTTCATGTTTCCGTCGACAAATACTGAGTTGGTACCCATAATACCCACCCAAACTACTAATTTCTGGTTGTCATTTATAGCAATGTCAAATGTAAAGTTTCTAGACGGATTTTCCTTAGGCGCGTAACATCTAGCATTATTTGTACTGGTCATTGTAAAGATGTTCGACCGCAAACAAATCTTTATTTCATTGTCAAGGACATCCTTTACATCTATCAGAGTCAATAAATAAAACATAAATTGTATTTCACGTTTGAACTTTAGAAAAGTAAAAGATAATTTCAGTGTAGTCAGTGTTGCCTGTTAAGGTCAACAATTACAATGATTACAAATTTACAATTCGCAAAATATACACTGTTTAGAAAAATGTCTATAACTTTCCACAGGAACATCCGATTTTAACAATTCAAAATTCTCCAGAAACCTAAAGACTTGTTTAAGTTAAAATTAAACAAGATTTGACCAAAACTTTACCCACTTGTCCATAAAAAATATGATAGCCGGGTATAAATCATTCGTGGACAGTCTGTATTTGTTTTGTATTGCCAACATACAGGCTTGACATTAAATATGGAACATATTTTTTCTGTTGGTTTCCATCTTGAATTATCCGCCATATCTCAGTATATGAAAACTCTAGGAAGGTGTATTTCTTCATATTTGTAGATATACATGTACACTTTGAACTAAGACCTTTTTTGTTTATATTTAGGTGAGACAGAGAAAATGGGGAACTTGGTAGCACAAAATCTTCTAAAATGTGGGTCCACACTCGTGCACCATAATACGGAATTACGGAAATTAAATTTGCCGTAGTTTCTTTAATACTTTACCTGGACGCTTGAAATTTTACAAGGTTATTTTACATATTGTTGGCTACAAATTATGAACAAATACTGTTTGCTATGTCATCCATAAGAAGCGGGAGGCGCATAGACTCTCCATGTGGACATTCCAATAGTGATTGGAGAGTTCGGACAGGTGTATCAGCCCAAATATCAAGCACAGCCTAAAGTTACTCATGTACATGGTGGTTTGATGTAACTTGTTGTTCATCGATATTTCACTTCAGTCGAGAAGTCCTCAATAGAGTTCATATCTGAAGATCCTAACAAATAGGGCAAGTGTCCAACACCGTGATCTCTCATAAATCAAGCTCGTATTAAGAACATTAGTAAATTCTCACTTTATTCAAAGTGGCGGTCATGCTAGGAAACCCCTGGAGAAAATATCTTGACTAAACACCTTTCCCGGCGACGCTTTGACTGAGCTACAGATCAATTTCTATTTTCAGTCCCATCAATGAGATAACGTTGTCTTCAGAGCTTAGACTATATTTGATATATACTGCCAATTTGGACGTATCAGGGCCGCAGATGTACAGAGAAGGGTTATAATGAAGCGTGCATGCTATCAACAATGTATCCAGAAGAAGGTAACATTATCTTCTGGATTCTTAACATGCAGGTGGAAAATCGGTCCTGATCACCTTGAAAGGCAGCTTCCATCAGCTACAGTAATGATGCATTCTAGAAGCATTGATAATGTCATTAGCTAGAGGCTTCTTCGGAAACAATTTTGTGCTCCACTATGACAACTTTCGCCTCCGTCGTACTCGTACAATCCGGACTTTCATGGAAGATCAGGGTGTTGAGTTCTTTCCTTATCCGGCAAGATCTTCAGATATTAATCCTTATGAGAACATTTGGGTTAAGAAACACGTTGGATTAACAGCATGTTATATTGATCCTCCGAGGTGAAGAGGTGCTGTGGGGCTGTGTTTGGTGTTTTGGCTGAGATACCCGAAAAATCTCCCCAATAACAAATGGAAGGCATGCCATGGAGAGTCATGGCGTTGTACGCTTCTCAGTGACAACAGAGGAAATATCTATTGATTAGAAAATATCACTAAGACTGTGTAGAGTTTCACATCTCTAGGTAACGTATGAAAGAAAATATGGCAAATTCATTTTCCTTTGTTTAATATTGCAGTGCACGGCTTTGGTCCTAATTTCCCTAGATACTTGTACCTTCAAGTTTCCCATTGTCTCTGTGTCACTTCAATGAGCTTGAAAGTACCCTTGGTTTAAAGTTTATAAGTGTAGTTACAAAAATGAAAAAACACAAGTCTCCATAATTGGTAAATACAGAGATATGGCGGGTTATTCAAGATGGAAACCAACAGAAAAAATATATTCCATATTTAATGTCAAGTCTGTATATCTCATTATTTCCTCTAGTCAATTTAAATCTTTACCAAACAACCCTCAATCTATGCAATTACAGAACAAACAATATGTACTTAATGCAGTTATAATACAAATACAAATATTATACTCTAAAAACAAATAGCCATTATCTTATAAATAAATAATCTATGTATTTTATAAACCAAATAGTATTTCAATTTTTGCAAGTATAATGTACATAATGCATTATTATATGACACAAAATATCGGGACTATAATTGACATTTACAAAAATAGAAAAGAGTGGATATAATTATGCATACTAATTGTCACTAAAGTTGGACAGACCTTTTCTAATCTACCGATTGAAGAATACTGGAATAATGTTATTTAATCCTTAAAGTTTTGCATTTCATGTTGTTGAACTCAATAACCAGGATCCCTTTTGTAGAAATGTTTAATACTGATACCCTTCAAATCTTGATACCTGATTTTCACTGGCTCGAATCTTGGCCCAGGTTTTTTTTTTCGGTTTAAATAAACCTAAAGATCAAATCGATCTGTTAAAAAATCTGTAAATGATTAAGTCAGGCACTAAATTTAAAGCAGATAAAGCACACGAATTCAATCAAAGTCACGAATAATGTGAATTCGCTACAGAACTGAATACATATTAGTCTAGATTTTTTACTACAGCGAAGGTGCTGACATTAACCCTGTCAGCTCAAAATCAATGATGGCATAACTTAAACTGCGTTATTATTATAACTTATTATACAACTACACGTTTGACAACTTACCGCTTAAGTCCGAGGTTTTATCTTTCTTTTTTTACCACGGTAAAGTTAGCAGCATATTAGAAATTAGACATTCAAAAAACGAAAAAATTTCAAAGTTTTTTGAGCAGATTTTTAGACATTCGTAATTAAGTGGGTTTTAGGAAAATGGTCATGTTTTCTACACGAATTGGGTCCAATGGGGTCACTTGAGGTCATTTTCGGAAAATCGAATTTCCAAAAAATCTTAAGTTTTTTTAACACATGTTTTTAGGCATTCGTAATTTAGTGGATCTTATGGTCATGTTTTCTACACGAATTGGGTCCAATGGGATCACTTGAGGTCATTTTCGGAAAATCGAATTTTCAAAAAAAAATTAAGTTCTTTTGTAATTATTGGCTGACTCAAAAAACTTATAATTTTTTGAAATTTTCGAATTTCTAAAAATGACCCCACATGGCCCCATATGACCATAATTCATGCCCCAAAAAAGTTTGGAGTGAAAATTTCTTCAAATAACGAATGTCTAAAAATTGGCTGACTGACAAAACTTAGAATTTTTTTGAAATTTTCGAATTTCTAAAAATGACCCCACATGACCTGATTCGTGCCCCAAAAAGTTTCGAGTGAAAAATTCCTTCAAATAACGAATGTCTAAAAATGGCTAAAAACTTTTTTCGAATGTCTAATTTCTAAATTCTAATATGCTGCTAACCTTACCATGGTTCTTTTTTTCTTGTAAATTCTTCTCTGGGCATTCATGATTACAAACATAATCTCTATTATGGGCTTTTGTGACACAGAAGTGTTCGTTTTCAGTAATTATATGTAATTCCTGTTTTACTCATATCAGTAATTTTAAGTAAAGGTTAAGTGTATGTTTTGTAAATAGTGTGCCTAATGTCAAATGAAATTAATTAAAATGTTTTCGGCATGGGTTTTTAAAACGAAAATAAAGGACGATGACTTTTTATTTCTTTTAATTATATAGTTTACTAATCTAATTTACCCTATTTAGCGCTATATTTGGCGTGTTCAGTGTTCCAAAATTAACATCTAAGAAGAGAGTGATTTTTTTTTCTTGTTATAAAAGATTGGCCTTCAGTAAAACAACTCTCTTATAGTGATTCACTCTACAGTTTGTTACAGTTTAGGAAAGGTTATGCCTTCTGCAAAATATTTAAGAATATTTTTTCTTAAAAATTAGAGCTTACTAAAAATAAAACAGAAGAAGACGACATAAATATTGTAACTTTGTCCGGGGTTTTGTGATGGTCTTGTTTATGCCTTACATCGTTTGAGAAATGGTCCTCTGTGGGAAATATAACCACGGACTTGAAGACGAATGTTGCTGCCAGCAATAGATAGCCAGAAATGACTTGACAGGAAAAGAACAGCTTTACACCTTTTTCAACAAACACCTCTATCTGCTACTAGACGTCACAAACAAATCATGTGGTATTTCTGTTGCTGGGTAGTTTAATTGTCTGACGTTCACTTAAAACATGAAATCGCCGTTAGGCACTAAACCTGAGAGGAATTCAACAGCCATATATAATTGAGTAGATTTGAGATCTCAGATGTCTGGTGCAAAATACGTGCAAATGATGCTTTTTGCAAATACTTTGAACATTTTACCTATATTGCGCAGGTAAATGGGCGTTCTCTTTTATTATAGTACAGCAATCTGGTACATTTCATGTCTGCTTCGTTATTTATTGTTCCCCGTCGTAATATGGTTTCAGTTTTGTCGTGTTTTCACATACTTATGTCAGTTGTGTCTGAAAAGTTTGTAAAAAATTGCTTTAATATGGAAAACTTTAATTATTCAAATCAGTTGAAGCCTGCTCTTACAAAATTAGCGCAAAGTGGAGCTTCTCCATAGACATCCTTTGATGTCGAATTGGATCTATATCTATTTTAATCGTATATACTTATTTAACAATATAATATATTAAACAACTAATAAGAGTATCCAATCCACCAAATTAAATGTGTAATCACTGCTGATAGTTTTATCTTGTGGTGTTTACCTCAGTAAAAAAGGGAAAATATATAGCCCTTGAAAGCTGTGAACATAAATACAAATACAAAACGAAGAATTTACTCACAAAACTAAGCCTTGCTATTTCCTGTTAATATTACGAATGTTTGAATTTAAAAGAAAAATCTTCATGTAGTTTGACTTCCTTCGACATTTTCTTGAATTTCGCTATTTTACATATTCAGAAAACGAAATGTTACTTAGTTGACGAAACATCCTATATAGGTCTTTATTGCTTCAAGCTATTGATGTTTAGTTTGAAAAACATAAATGTTTGCATAGGAGTCAAACTCAAATGAGATTTATCTCTTATAGAAACTGCTTTAAAGAATAATGGCAAAAGAGCAACTTTCCATTCTATCGGATATTAATACTGTCTGCAACGTGAAGTTACATACACATTTGGTAATTTCTGTCACACACTGCCCTGATTGTCAGATCTCTGTTTGAAACATGAATTCGCCGTTAGGGCGAATGATCAAACTTAAGGGTACGAGGAATCCATCTGCTCAGGAAAATGTGAATTCTAACTATATTTCAATCATGAAAAGATAAATAGTTTCCACTGCCTTTGCAGGGACTCGAACCATGGATTATGACAGGGGTTAGTCATGCATTACGAAGCGAGAGATCTACCGCTGAGCTATCAAGGCAGCGTTTAGACCGTGAACTAAAATCTAAAACATAAACATTAGAATGCTGTATTTTTCTTTTGTTTACATAAAAATTGCAATTTTTGCCTCGTTGAAATGCTCAATTTGTAAGTAAAATTATGCAAATGCGTATATCAGACAAAATGTAGATAATGTAGATACTTAAAACAGGCAATTCACAGCTCAAACAGGGCAAATTCAGAGTCGTAATTAACGTCAGGATTTTCGGGCAAAACAATGCGCGTTACATTATCATTCAAAATCAACTCAGAATATTTATAAAATATTGTTTGTAATTCAATAAGAAGTAGCAAGCCTTCAATCTGTCAAAATTTGAACCAGTCGAATTGTTCGAATTATGAGGTTTCGGCGAAAAAGGTCAACTTTTTCGAAGTAGTCTTTATCACTAGTAAAGTTCCATGTAGAAACTAGAGGCTCTATATAATATGTATGCCAAAAATTGTGATATTCTGATAGGTGTTAGTAGGCAAAAACTTCCAGTAAACATGACATTCAGCCGAGCCGGGACGTTTTTAGGGACTGTAGCCTTAATATAATGAGGATTCACAATTTACATATTGTGGGTGTCTAAAATGCTGTAAATATGCCGATATAAGCCTTATCTATCCTATAATTTGTTCAATAACCATGTGGCGTTGACATTACTTAGTTTGGGTACTTCTTAGTTCAAGTGTTAATAAGACAGTTAAAATGTTTTAGAAATAACCCGTATCTTTAATAAACTGCAAATATATAACGTTTTCATCATTGTTGATTGTAATATAAGTGTTTAGATATCACATTGTTTTCCAAATGACAATTTGAAGTCTAAACAGGATACTGATAAGTGATTTCCTCAATAAAAAAGGAAAAAAAATAGCCCTTGAAAGTTGCAAAACTATATTAATAAATACATGTCTAAAACAAAAAAACTACTTACAAAGCCGAGACTTACTATTTCCCGTTAATATTGCGTCTGTTTGAATTCAAAAGAAAAATCTTTATGTAGTTTGTCGTCCTTCAATATTTTCTTGAATTTCACCATTTGAAATATTCAAAAAACGAAATGTTACTTAGTTGAAGAAACATCCGCAATAGGTCTTTATTACTTCAAGCTATTATTATTAGTTTTACACCTAAATAACAGCTTAAATTCAATATACGTATGGATTGAATTTGACCTGGTATAAACCTGAATCACTGCAGCAGCATCACTTAGCTGCCAATAGGAATTTATGGTTACCGGTAACCATTAATACAAGAGGGTTTTTTAATTTAATAATTTCGTCGTTTTGTGTGGGCATGTTGTTTTTCATTTTTTTGCTGTAGTATCTTTCATCTGATTAAATTTAAACCGCAATTCCAGATTGCATTTACTTGTCTAAAAATAATATATTTGCGTGTGGTCTGTTATTTCGGTCCAGAAAAGATCTTTGCTTATTGTTCGAAGTGTACATTTTCTTGCATCTTGACATATTTTGTCATAACAACATATTGACTGGAAATACTATACATAGTCTCAAGATCACTTCGTGGCAATAGTTTTACTATTACCTCATGACCAGTCAATATTAATATAGCAAAGTATAGAATAGTATAGTATAGTATAGTATAGTATAGTATAGTATAGTATAGTATAGTATAGTATAGTATATAAAGTATAAAAAATAGAAAAGTCTAGGGGGATTTATAGTGCGATATGCTTCCAGGTTTTGTAATTCCACGTGGCCTCTGCGCACTTCACAGGTGTTTGCTGACCACTGTTGCCCAAGTAAGCTCTATTCCACACCAAGATCATTTCCAGTTCTGCAATAACCTATAGAAGTGCTGAACTTTGATCAGCCAACATATGAACCATCGTTGCCCGGATCAGCTCCGCGAGTTCCGTACAGGTTTCCACTAGGCAATTAGGAGCTATTTCCTTGTCCAATAATGTATATATTGTGTTTCAGTAAGTGCAAAGTTTGTTCGTTTCCTTTGATCACGTTGATGCTTCAAACTACACATAGCAAGGGAAATACATCAGTGTTATGTAAGAGACGACCTTCAAGATATAGGTATGAAGATCAAATTTCATCAAGGTTGCTAGAACGAATTCATCTATTTAACTTTCTTTTCTTTAACAAAGAATACAACCTGAAGGTATTTATCCGACTTCAAATCCAATTACTTCACATTGTGGTGCAAAAACGGGTTCTCATTCACATTGTCTGTATAATCTGGCTATGGTGTCTGTTGTCACGCTTTAAAAAAATCTTCTCGTCGCTGAGTACTTGTATTTCGTATTGAGTTTTACATATTCTATATTTTCTACACAGTACCATACATTTTTCTCTTTTTATACTGTGTCTATCTGCCACGAATTTACTTTTGCGTCTTACTGCCACAAATTTACTATTTTGCGTCTACAGGGAGCTCGTTTGGTCTAGTGGAACAGCGCAGGACTCCGAATGATGAGGTCGCGAATTCGAGCCCCGCTACGGGTTATGTCAATGGGCAAGACATTTAATCTCGATTGCTGCGTCGACCCAAGCGTATTGGGGAGCTGATAGGGGAATATTACAATCTAAGTTCACATATCGATAATTCTTCTTATCCACGCATTTGGTTGTGTGCCTCGTTAAAATTTATCTATCATTCTACAGCATTAAATTGAGTGTGTTCCAGCCAAATGTCCCGAATTTGACTTTGCCGTCTTGTTCAGATAACGGCAAGCTGTTGCCGATTAGTTTACATGTCTCCACTTTAACGGTGTTTTGGAAATACAGGGTGCAAATGGAACCAACCCCCTTATGTGACTTATGAAACCCCTTAATATATAGTTTAGTTTAGCTTATAGTATTCGGTACTGACATGCTTTATATGCAAGCCCTTTGCCGTATAGTAGTTGTTTGGTCCCTAAGGCCCCTAAATGCCATGGTAAAATAATATTTCGTGCACTATGGCTGGTGATAATGAATCATGAAATTTCTGTTCAATGTGTTCATACGTGTAGATAATTGAATTGACATTATGTTTAATTTCATGGAATATATACCTACCAGAGCCGTTCTTGATAAGAGAATTCTTTAAAAAAACACCTGCATAATTACGTGTATTCATACTGTGCTTGAAAAGATTATTTAATGATAATATTTTCCTAAAACTATTACAGTTGTTCAAAATGAAAGTAAAAACTAGTAAAACTGTAAAATAAGGAAACGTATGTGTATTCACTATTTTCATTTTCATTATTCCTTTTCACTAAGTTTCACGATCCAAATACAATTAAAATGTATATTCAAACCAAAAAACAGTACAAGATGTGAAAGAGTTTTACTGATTACATAGACTCTTTTGATGGGTCTACTTAGCACCCCGGTAAAATTCTGGGCCCATATTCATGAAACCCTGCTAAGCTAGTTGCCTGCTAGGCCCTAGTTGGCTGCTAAAAAGCCTAGCTGGCAACTACGTAGCAGCCTACTAATTTCTTATTCATGAAAGCCTGCTAAGAACCCTGCTAACTAGTTGCCTGCTAAGAAAAGTTAGCTGAATGGTCAAGTAAATTTGCTTGGGTGTATTAGGGTGGGATGGTTAGTTAGGTCCACTTAAATTTAAATAACAATAGTCTTGCAACGTGCAAGAAGCTATGCCATACATGCTACTGAATGAAATGACTGGGTAGGAAATATAGCGTGGTAAAAAACGAGTAGAGAATATGCAATATTTTATATTTAAAGCAAATACAAAGAAATATTTACAATCAACAAGAGCACATTAAAATTGACATACATATAAGTAAATAAGTAAATACATAAATAAATAAGTAAATAAATGGGCAAAAATTGTATTTTTTATGTAAACAAAAGAAAAATACGTCTTTCTAATGTTTATGTTTTAGTAGATTTCAGTTCATGAACTCAATGTAATAGCTCACATGAATTGGGTCCAATTCATGTGACAGAATCTAATGTTACTTGGGTCCATTTCATGTGACAGAACCTACTGTTACTTGAGTTCAATTCATGTGACAGAATCTACTGTTACTTGGGTGCATTTCATGTGACAGAATCTACTCAAGGTTGCTCAGTTAGCTCAGCGGTTATTCCCTTGCTTTGTAAAATAAGACTAACCCACACCATAAGCCATAGTTCGTGTCCCCACAAATACAGTGAAAACTATTTATATTTTTATGATAAATAGTTGGGATTCATATTTTCCTGAGTAGATGGAGAGTATTTACCCTTAAACAGGCATTCATTGTTAGTATTTATTAGATCACCATACTACACTATTTTATATCATAATGGGTTTTTGGCTTTTACTCTACACAACTCTAAATAGGGGAGAAAGCTTGAGCATGGATATATCACAGTAAAAATGGAGAGAGTACCA
>JXSR01S022469.1:9371-27630 GCA_000969725.1 Ophiothrix spiculata
TTTCCAAAATTGTTTAAAAAGTTGACCTGAGGTCAAGGTAATATCTCATGAACCCCTGACTTAGATCAATACGCATACCCTACTCCTATCCTATCCTATTCCACCCCACAACCGAATGATTAAAGCGGCGGTCAATTCAATAGGCGGTCGATACGCAGGCGAGACTACTGTTCGCGAACCATCTTGTTTGGTTATTTGTCCAAGGGAACTTCAAGCACATTTAATTTTGGTACAACAGGACATGAATTCAGAATCTTAAAGGACCTTCCTTGTCATTAATTGAAATAACATTATTTCAAGAAGCACAGCCAGGTCTATTTAGTGAAAATTCAATTTCGATGGTCTTGTTTACGTCAATGATAGGCTGATTCATAAAATTTTGAAATTGAAAATATTTTCATAAATGTGACTTCAAATTAAAGATGACAAAATTAACAACAAAATGACATTTGAACCATCAATCAAGGTTAAATAATTACAAAGTTACATTAAAAAGAAGATTTTGTCAAATTCACAAAAAATCGTCCACCAATATGGCTGCCAACGTATTTCCCATAGAGGTCAATGCAAAATATAAACCATTTTAGATTCTTAAAGCGTCACTTTCATAATCTCTAATTGAGTGTATATTGTTAATCAGTTGCTTACAAACACAACCATATATTCATATTTATTCAATTGACAGAATTTACAGACATAACTGGAAGTAAAACCTTTTTTTTTTCAAAGACTTACACACACAATTTTATTTTTGACATAGTGCACACTTTTTGAAACGAAGGGCGCTATCGTTTGACTTATGTATGAATCCCCCTGTCAATGACTAATTTGATCCTTGCAGATAATGCAAATCATACAGATGGTGCACTCATTCATAGGTGTTGAACAGACATGTTTATATGTGACATAACCTGTCAGTCAATTTCAATTTCCATCTCTTCTCATTATCATTTTCTATAATAGGTATACCAACAAACTATTATTCATCATGCCTTCTATCTATGGTCAGCCCAAGACACTTTGCCTGGAAGTCATAGCCAGTAGAATAGACAACATCTCCAATGCTTTCATGGAAGTTAAGAATAAGGGCATCATAGAACTCCTCACTCACAGGTAAACATATATCTATTTTCCCTCCCTCCACTCCCAATGGTTTAATTATGGCCAACCCAGGACACTGCCTGGAAGATATAGCTAGTAGAATTGATATCATCACAATCTTTCATGGAAGTCAAGAATAGGCGCATGATAGAGCTCTTTACTCACAGTAAAAACCTATGTATCTATTTTGGACAGCATTTCAAATGTTTTCATGGAAGTCAAAAATAAGGGCTCTCTTAAAGGTGCAATTCATGATTTTGATGTGACAAAAACCTCGCCTTCTTTCTAGCTAAATAAAAAGAAGAGTGCATTATAAATATATACTGAAAATTTCACTAGATTCCGACCATTCGTTTCCAAGTTACAAGCTTTTCAGCATTTTGAAAATCCCCATAGGCTACTGTGTTGTAATTACTGTCGGGGGCCCCGACAATTATTAGTAAATGACAGATTTTCTCACTTTTCTCAGAAATGCGAGCACATATGAAAGAATTGTTTGGGGATCGTAACATATACCAGTTGACGATTCTTATAAGCTACAAAACTCAACTTTGATTGAGGTGACCTTGAGGGTGAAAAGTGGATCATGAATTGCCCCTTTAAATCTGTCTCCATATTTGTTCATCATAGTCTGCCCCACCCAAGTTATGGGAAGCTGCATAAAGGGTACATATTACTATCCAACTACCGATATAGGATATGCACTTGAAAAGGCTGCAAAACGCCTAAATGAAGTGAAATGATTGTGACGATCTACCTGCAGCGAATCATGAGCGGTTTGATCTAAATGGAAAATCGCTATACAAAAATCAGTTGTAATTATTATTATTACTTACAGGTGAACCTATGTGTCTATTTTAAATCCCTCCACTCCCAATATTATTAAATATATGGCCAACCCAAGAATTAATATCATCACAACTGTTTTCTTGGAAGTGAAGAAAAAATCATCATAATACCCCCTATATAGCCATAACAATTTTTCTCTGCCTCCCTCTTCTCCCAATATTATCGTTGTGTGGTCAATCCAAGGCACACCAGAAGTCATAACCACAAGAATCACCAGTAATATCATCACCAGCCATTAGAATTGATGTCATCACCAAAGCTTTCATGGATATGGAAGTCAAAAATTAAGGCATCTTTCTTTTCAAATACAGGGATGAAGAAACCCAGTTAGTAGCTCTCAAACTCGTCAACAGCATGTTACACAGCCTCAGGCCTGCTGAGTTGCTATTTCTCCTGCCATCAGTAAAGACATTTAGCGGCCATTCCAGCCCAGCTTGCAGAGAGGTCATGTATGATATACTCATGTGGGTCTATGACAATTATCGGTAGGTACCATTATAGTTGATTCATGAAGTAAAGGTATGATACAAGAATAATTGTGTATAAAGTGTCGTACATCATATACTGTGCGATGCTGAACCTAAAAATGAATGTATTTATGTCAGTTCTGACATAGCTCAAAATAATAGAATTAAAATATTATAACATCAATATGGAACTGAAAATATAGCTCCTTCAAGCCCTTTAGAAGTGATCAACATGCACGTTTTGCAGATGATGCATGGGCAAAACTATTTGTTACGGTTGGGATATGTAATCATCCGTACGGCATTATTGTTCATAATATTGTGAACGTTAATATTTTCACCCTCAGTAAATTTTGCGCATGTCCAATTTTTAATCATCCCATGTGTTTTTCACACAAATAATTTTTTACAGTGCATTGATTTATACGCAAGACAAAATGAGTGCCAAGAGTGCAAAATTTATCACTTATACATTGGTTGTGTACTTATAGATAAATAACTGCATATTATTTGACGCAAGTAAAATTGTACAACAATAATGCACCGCGTGCTGAAGTTGGAGTTGTCCGCACTCACGAGGAGCAGCCAAGTGAGTTGGGCAACTTCAGCACAAGGTGCATTATTGACATTAGAATTTCACAAGTGCCAAGTAATATGCAGTTATTAACCTAATTCATACACGACAATGATTAGAATAAAAATGCAAAGAAATTACATAGAATAATTATTTTAAAATGTGTTTGCTCTTTCAATAAAACATATATAAAAGTAGTGTATCTTTAAAACACATTTTTTTTCATGTTCCAAAGTTTTCAAATAATTATCAGATAGTAAATGTCTATTACTCTAAACATGTTTCGTATTATGATTCGGGTGATTCAAAATAACGTGTCTGCCAAAATCATAGGTGTTTACCAAGTGCCTCTCAAATGTCACAGTTTTTCACATATCAGTTGCATTCCTCAGGTTTCTTGCCCCCAGTTATCAAAATGTGCCTTTACGTGATAATTTACTTTGTAAAAATGTACCAAAAGGTATAAAAATGGAAGTTCATATAGACCCATCCACATTTTTGCATCACCCAAGGTTTACTTACAGTAAACCTTGGGTGGTATAATAATAATGATAATTCCGGCATTTATATTGCGCCTTTGCCAAAGGATACAAAGCGCTGGCCATCATTATTACGCTGTAAAAAGGGAATCATCAGAACCACTTCGCCTTACACTATCCACTTGCAGCCAATGACCAAAGGCGCAGACCTATCAGCACCTAGGTTGAGATATTCCCCCCTAAACAGCTCCCCAATGTGCTCAGGTCGACAAGGCAAGTGTGATAAAGTGATTTGCCCAGGTTCACAACACGTTGGCGCTAGCGGGGCTCGAACTCACAACCTTCCGATTATGAGTCCTGCACTCCAAATCTTGAAAACCTTTTGGGGTCATACCTAGGCAGAAGTATCTTCGTGCCAATATACTATGCCAATAACCCCAATCATAATTTCAATAATGCTCTTATTTGTATTTATTACATGTCATTTACTTCTCAATAGGGCATATTATAACTTTTATAACTTGTACCTGAATGCAATTTAAGATAATTTTTGTTTTTATTTATATTTTTATTTTATATTTTTTCAATTTACTTGAAGGAATATGGCTGGGTAAGTATGTGCATGACATTGTGATGATATAAAGCTTGAATATTGGATTTTGCAACCCTTCTAGTAACCATTTTTTTAGCAACCAATAGATCTTATTTATGGAATTTTCTATCTTGGGTCTGTTCACTAGACCGCGTTACCTCTTATGCTGCTCTCAAGAGTTCTTATGCAACATTTCTGTTTAAAGCGCAACCAGTAGCTAATATAAAGAATGTATTTCTGCAGATGATCAGCGATGAATATCAACAAACTGATCTCAAAAAGAGCCATATGTTTAACCCTGACTCCCAAGAATTCAAGAACTGGAAATATCTGTGTCAAAAATGCTTAATCGCCTGAGATTCAACCTCTTGAATCCTGACCTACACTCTGTAAATCTTGAAGCATTCAACAAGCAGCTAATTGACATTCTTAAATGAACCAATATGATCATACAGGGAAGTAAATAAGTCTGTATTTCTTGAATCATAAACAACGTGAAACATCTTGCTGAATATTCAATTGAACTTGTTGTTAATGTTTATCTATGTGTTAGCAACAAATTAGCCCAAAATAATACCAAAATCATGTGCAATTTATGTAAAAAAATATTAATACACAGTGATTTGGTCCTAATCGATCCTAATCAATCATTACTAGTCTCTTACACAATACAAAACCACCAGTTCACAATTTTCTAGAATACAAGGGATATGCTATGGATCTTGTAACAGAGTCTGATTGCTTGTTGCATACTTCAAGGTTTTATAGAGTATAATGTCCAAGTTTTGGCAAGCCACTTACTGGGGCCTGACAGCAATTTTGTGCTCATTATGTTCTGTCTACAGGACTGTATCAGGGCCGATTTTATATTTGGACTTGGGCATATTCCTTGATTTGTTTATGAATTTTGTTGAATACAGACCATTGGAATTAAACTAGCCTAGATGAAATGTCTTTTGCTGTGTTGTTTGTATCAATAAAACTGCCAGTATTTGATGTTACCTTTCTTTGCTGTATGTATGCAATACTGTATGCACTTACATCAATATACCTTGGGAAGTATATCAACTCAACCTGCAGCTGACCGCCCAAAACCGTCAGTTCTGGCTGGTTGCTTTTGTCCTAAACACAGGCAACCACGCAGAGCCTGCATTTCCGGACGGTCAGCCAAAGTTGAGTTTTGAAGCGGCTTCTTGATAATATTGAACTTATCTAGACAATACTTTCTTCATCAATTTTTTCTGTGGATACCAGGTATATTACTCAAACTACATATGTACAGATGTAATATGATACCATGCATATGACAAGATAAAACGGTAAATCTAAAGCTGAAATCACGCTCGCCCAAAACCAAAACACATGGAGCAGGTACATTGAATATTTTGATCAATTTCAAAACACAACACCATTTGTGTCAATGCAAATTGAGTTGAAAAAAATTGAACTTTTTTATTCCATGCTCATGTTGTCTGCTGCTGCAATCCATTTGCATTTTAAAGGTGAAGGTTCCGATCACATTCTCATCCCCCCCGGGCTCAACCGGAAGTAGTATATTTTTTGATGTTAAATGAAAGCCCATATTTTTCTGATTGTAAATCCAAAATTTCACCTCCAAATTCTTTACAGTTTTGGAGATATAGCTTAAAATGTAAAACTGTAAAACTAATTGGTATACCTATTTTCCATTTCTTTTGTATTTACATAACAGCCTCATCCCCACGGTTGCATACTTTCTTTTGCCTCTCAAGAGAAAACAAGACACAAGATAAGGTTGAAACCTTGCACAGTGCATTTCAGAGGTCAAGGTCAATCAGTTGAAAGCAAATTATACACATGCTAAAATAGGAACCTACACCTTTAATTGTGGAAATTCTTGCACATGCTTGCAATCAAAATGGGCATATTTTGAATATGAATTCAATTTATCTTTTATTGCCACAATTTAAGGCATAAATAAAAGATATTGTTGTTGCTATTTACCTTAAATTAAGAGAATCAAAATGCAACAAACAGCATAGCAAGAGCCCACAGTAAATAAATAAATACCCTATCAATATGACTAACATATGCATGCTGAAAATGCTATATTTTCATTTTGATTTTACAAACATTTTCTTTTTATATTCACAATGATTTTAAATCATTAACACCCCAAAAGATTGTTTATTTACACCATGCATGTACTAATTTCCAAACTCAGCATCTATTTGATTTCTACAAAGTATAAAGGCAGTATCTTCATATCAGGGCACATACCATCTACATTATTTTACCTTGGAAAAATCCTGCAGAAATATCTAATTAATGTATTTTTAGGGATGAAGATTCGAGACAAGAAGAAGGGGCGGATGAGGTCCTTGAGATAGCTAAGGATACTCTGCTACAAGGACTGTCAGATGACGAGCAGGGACATAGGTTGGTGATGTGAATTCATTGTTGTTGTAAATGTTGTGGATTGTTTGTAAACATTTTGTTATTATTACTTAAAAGGACACAATATTCATAGACAATGGCCTGTATTTGGGAGGGGGCACTCAATTTTGAAAGTTGTAGGTATGTCAGGCACGAAGCGCCGAAATGGGGGTCAAGTGAACTGATTTGAAACTGATTTTGGGGTCTAGTAAACTGAAATTTTGGCCAAAAATAATCTCTTGAACTGAAACTTTTACCATTTCCAGAGCAATTTTTGTAGTAAGCTATTTTTCTCAAAACCAGGGTCTAAAGAACTGAATCACATTGAAAATGGGGATCTAGTGAGTGGCCTGGTGGCCTGAAAAAGGGTGTCTTGACCGCCGGACATATATATCCTGCTCACATATTTGAATGGCACCCCTCCCCGGGCTGTACTCACAAAAATTGTTCCAAAACTTTCTTTCTGGATTATTCTGTCTTGGTATAGAAATAATTCACAGTGCTGAACTAAGTTGGATTTTATAAAGCCTTGGATAACTAGCCAGTGGAATAACTTTATTCTTCATTTTGAATACCAGGTAGCTAAACCAATTGAAGAAATAAAAAGTTATCCCTGGAATAAAGTTATTCCCTTTTGTGAATATGTGCGAAAAAGCAGAAATTCTTTTCACAAATACTTTTACGTGTGGTTCGATGGTTCATTTTTACTCCTGGAAATATTATAATAATTAAAGTGTTTCTTGCTTCTATCATTTTTCTTTATCCCTTCAAGGATTCGTGTGAGCAATTTCTGGAGTCACGAGACACGTCTGCCTACAGGAACACTAGACCGCTTGGTAGCCATGTTAGAATGCATGTATTCTCCTGGCACTGAGCACCAGTATCTGAGCTATGCGACCAGTTTACTCCTGGAAATGACGTCAAAGAGTCCCGACTTCAAGAGGGAGCTGTTTGAACACCCATTGCAGGAATGCAAGTTTGAGGTGAGAAAGGATACTTAACTAGTGTGGGGTGCTGGTAGTGGTGGTTGGTAAGAGATCAGTGCAACTCATTCAAGTATCAAAATGTCTGAGCTATTCTCCTGGAAATAATAGCATGGATTCATATTCTAGAGGGAGCTGTTTGAAATTATGCTGCAAAAATGCAAGGTGTGACTTATAGCTGAACTAAGGTATTGGGTGCGGCAGGTTGTAAACCACTCAAGTACTACTGTATCTGAGTTATTGGATATGGGATCCAAGAGTCTCTATGTCAAGTGGGAGCTGTTTAAACGTCTACAGGAATATAAGTTTACGGTGATACTGAAAGCAAAGTGTATTGAATACTTTTAGAAAAATGCATGCTCTTAATGGTGTAAGTCACATTTTGTCGTACAATCATTCATCGGATATTTTGGTGGTCATGGGTTCAATCCTCTTGAGTGATGTGTAGTGACCAAGATATTACCTCTCCTGTGTTCTTCTTGACACAGGTGTCTAATTTGTAGTGGCATGCTTCATTGATGGAAATATTACAAGTTCTCACAATTGGTGTGGTGATTCCTTCAATTCACTGCAAAGGAAATTTCAAAGCATGATAGAGATGCCACTGTGACATACGGAAATACCGTCTGTCTACTTCACCTCACTTAGTATTTTATTCACAAATCAGTATATGTTTATTTCATTGTACTGGACGATCTTCTTTTCAAAATATGCAGAAAATTACCATTGACCATTCCTGAAAGAAACATAACCTTGTCATCTCCACACCAATGTTTGTGGAAATTCAGGCTAGCCAGTCATCACCGGAAGCGATGGTTTCCAATGCCGGTCTTGCTCTTTGTATACTGAAATCAATGTACTAAACTTTACTGAAAATTTACCTTACTATTACAGGAAATCACCATTGACCATTCCTGGAAGAAGCGTAATCTTGCCATCTCCACTCCTATGTTTGTGGAGACTCAGGCTAGCCAGTCATCTCCAGGAAGCAGTGGTTCCCAATCCCAGTCTGGCTCCATGTCAGGACAGGTTAGAGCAACCCAAGATGTGCAACAGTTTACAGCCACCCAAGATCTAGGTAAGAAAATTCTGTACCAGGAAATTTTCTAATTGGCAGCAACTTATTTTGTTTTATTAGGAAAGGAATGTTTAGAGATCAATTATCTAAGATAAGAGTCTGTTATTATTTCAAGATGGTATACAGGGTGTATCAAAAAGAAGTTTACAGTGATTAAAGTGAATCCACTGTGAAAAGTATAATACATTCTCTAAATTTGTTTTTAATTTTAAGTAGTAGAGACCATTATCTTTCAATAACAGAAAATATAACAGTGATACGACAACCGAAACGAAAATAATGGTCAATTTTGTAAATTGTAAATAAAATCAGCTGTGCAAAGATAGTCTGGTTTCACACTTGCAATTTTTTACTGAAGGTAACATATTTTAGTTAACAATAAGATCAAATAGGACGAAACAAATAACTTCTTACGTTTGGTGGCTAAATCCTATCCATTTTTGCCTTGTAATTACAGTTTGAATAAACTTTGGATATTTAACCATTGTTTGCCATTTTTTATCACTTCATTAACAGGGCTATTTTACTGTCCACACTTTAAAGAAAACAACTTCCCAAGGTACTTAAATTCACAACTGTCGTGGGATCAGTAATGGTTCTCCAATATCACTTGGTTTGATGTCCTAAGGTCTCTTTCATAAGTGTTAGTTTAAGCCAAAGATATTAACGAATTGGTCGACATCTTTTGATAAATGTTTAAAAACTAATTGCCAAAAAGTATCGCACTTTGTTAACATAGCCCTAACCTGACATGCATGAAATGTTAAGGGTGTCTAGTCATCGTAAAAAGTGAAAAACATAAGGATCCGTTATTATTTTTATTGTTTTTGCGCACCCAGTTTTATTTACAATTTACAAAATTGACCATAATTTTCGTTCTGGTTGTTGCACGTATGTAATTTTTCTGTTATGGAAAGATAATGGTCTATACTACTTATAATTAATTTAGAGTATTTATCATACTTTTTGAAATGGAGCACTTTAATCACTGTAAACTTCTTTTTGATACACCCTGTATATTGATTGTGTTTAAGGATCGTCTGAGGAACTTAAAAAATTGGTTGGTTTATGCAGTCAAATTTAATCAATTTTGGAAGCCATTTTGAAATGTGACAAAAATCAGGACCTTTGCCCTAAATGTAGATTTTGCACATATTCAAAAATATTATGGTAGGACCAACTTTCTTGCTTAAATTTAACTTTCAATTTCATACCATGTTAATTCTTTAACATTTGTACCAAAAGTTTAGATATGGAAAATGTTAAAATGGATAAAATGTTTGCAAAAATGAGGATAATCTCATCATTTAGTAGTTATGATAAGCCTTGCTTATGATATATTGTTGGTAATTGTTCTGTCGTCACATTTTTTCTTTTTTATCAACAGATGCAGTAGCGAGTAGAAAGAATGCCTACAACTGGCTAACTGGAAGTCAGGACACCTTTGCAGACTACTCTGCTAGTAGTACGAGTACCGACCAATCCTCCCTCTTATTCACTATTGGGTCTAGCAGCAAGAAGACTAGGAAAACTGACAAGAGGGCTGTGACAACTCAGGCTAATGTTGGAGGGTTTGGACAGCAGAGGTTGAGACCTGATCAGGATGAAACAGACTCAGGTGCTGGTAAGAATACTGCACAGAACTTATGACAATTTTAAACAATTGGATAGGTCAAGATTATCAACATTTTGGAAGAGTACTATTGCTGATACTGAGAGGTTTAAACAGGCTTACAGCACAAGAAACATTTTTCATCACAGGATTTCTTCTGATGAGGAAATGTGCTACATGTGGAAATATCAAATAGGTATGTTTCTTGTGCTGTAAGCCTGTTTAAACCTCTCAGTATGTTTATCTTACCAGCACGTATGAACTTTCATTCGAGTACTATTGCTGAGTTTTATTGAGTAAGGCCACATGTCCAAATGTAATATGTAAACCAATATGACCATGTGGGGAAGTAAATTAGTACTACTTTTCAAATCATAACCATGTACCAAATCTTGCTTCATATTCAAATGAACTTACACTAGCGGTTTAAAGTATTTCCGCACAAACACTTTAGGGAAACTTATGTTGCTTTTGGTCGATCTGATAGGTAATCTAGTTAAGTGTAAATTTGAACTCCGAATGGGATCAACCTTCTCACGTATAGGTAGGGGCAACAACACAAATAGGTCGAAAAACATGATTTTTAGGTCAAATTTGATTTGACAACGCCTGGGTCAAGGTCACTTCACCGCTCAAGTTGAGTGGTCATGTGGAATGTGTATATGTAATAGAGTGACAAGCAGGCGATGAAATGTCCTCGTCACGCTTGACTTCGCCAAGAGAATGCTTGGAAGCTAACGAAAAATGATCCTTCAACGCTACCCAATTTACAAAAATAGGGCCGTGGTAAAAGAGGAATGGTCCCTGGCAGTATATGACATTTTAAAATGTTTTAAGAGGTTTTCAATCTGTCATATACTGTCACAAAACACTCCGCATTCATCACAACCCTATTTTTGTAAACTGGTGGGGAATTGAAGGATCATTTTTCGTTAGCTACCAAGCATTCTCTTGGCGAAGTCAAGCGTGACAAGGATATTTAATCGCCTGTTTTTCACTCTATTACATATACACATTCCATATGACTACTCAACTTGAGTGGTGAAGTGACCTTGACCCAGGCGTTGTCAAATCAAATTTGACCTAAAAATCATGTTTTTCGACCCATTTGTGTTGTTGCCCCCTACCCGTACGTGAGGAGGTTGATCCCGTTCGGGGCTCAATTTTACACTTAACTAGATAATCTATGAGATCTGACCAAAAGCAACATAAGTTTCCCGCTAGTTTCCTTATAAACGCCTTGTGAGATATGGCTGAATAAAGTGTTTGTGCGGAAATACTTTAAACCGCTAGTGTACGTTCAATGCTTGTCCATGTGGTTGCATCAAATTAGCCAAAAATAATACCAAAATTATGAATGATTCATGTATAAAAAATAATAATACGCAGTGATTTGGTCTTAATCAATCACAATCAATCATTACTCAGTCTCTTACACAATAACAAAACCGCCAGTTCACAAGGGATATGCTATGGATCTCGTAGCAGAGTCTGATTGCTTGCTGCGTACTTCTAGAATTATAGGCAGGAGTGGACATCTGGGCATCTTGTTTACATCCAGGACCTTTGTCCATTTAGGGCGGTGAAAACAATTACTGACTTCCCATTCAAATCTATGGAGAAAATGCCAGTTCTTGGAAATTATGATTGATTCTAGCAAATTTTTAGATTCCAAAATCATGTGATATGTGTGAAATTCAAACCACAACAAGATGACAAGCAGCTCATTTCACAGATCTTCTTCTTAAAAATGAAAGAAAATGAAGGAATGCCTGGCTGAATGAAGTATTGATTGTTTTCACCGTGCAACGTGCAATCCAACGCGAGTTAAATTTATGTTATTGTGCTGCATATGACGTACGTACGCTTTCAGCTTTAAAGTATAATATGATTTGAACTCTATTTCTTATATCAAGGTGGTCCAGACAAAGATGTCCTTCGTCTCAAGAAACGCTTCCTAAAGGACCATGCTGCTACTAGTGCCTATTTTATGAAGAAGGCCGTCAGAGAAAAACAGATGCGAGAGGTGAGTTCTTTTTTTGATTTATTAAGGGAATAGGCAGGAGCGGACATCCGGGCGTTTTGTTTACATCCAGGACGTAGGACACACACCTGTAAATAATAACATAGGCAAGTATAAATAGATGTGAAAGAGTGAACGGGGTTGCACTCCTTTGAATGAGAGGCTTCAATCACTTTCCACTAGAGCTTGTAGCAACTCATTAAAACGCTTTTGATAAAATTTTACTCCAATCGTGCTCTGTGATATATATGGAATCAGACTGAATAACAGTTACCCAAATTTTGCTGTTTTTGCAAAGTTTGTGAACCAGTTTGCAATGTCTGGAGGAATATTTTGCAGTGCTTGCAGAGTTTGAGAAAACATTCTGAGTCTGTGGCCATCATATGTGTTTTTTAACTTTTTAAGCTTGCCAAGATCGCAATCTCTTATTAAATCGAAATTGAACAGGATATGAAAGTTCTTTTACAAAATGATTGATTGTCAAAATATTCATAATCCTCTTCAACAAAAAATCCCTTCATTTTCTTATTTTTTCAGGAAGCTATGAAGACGCAGAGAGAAAGACGATTTGCCATCGTTACTATGTACAGAAAATATAGGGCTGGAGATTTACCAGATATACAAATCAAGTACTCTGATTTGATCACGCCACTGCAAGCATTAGCCCAGGTGAGTTTAACCTGTGACCTGGCATTTGAACTATAACCTTCTGAAATTTGACCCATGAGGGGATTTGCTGTTACAATATACAAGCAAATATTCTTATTCTTTAGATCCATAGCAAGCTTAAGTTTAGGTACGTTTGACCGATGACTTTCTAACATTGGATTTTATTTGCTGTGTCATCACGTATAGACATATCATTGCTGGAGATTTACCAATTATACAACTAAAGTATTCTGATCTTATTGATCCATTTCAAGCCAGGCTATTTTGGCCTACATAACACCCTGGAACAATATGAGTCAAAATATGTTGAAACTTTAATCACTAAGGGGACATTATCTGCACTTTTTGGCAAAATGAAATTTGAGGTATCTTGTTGGAAGCTATTTGATTCGATGCTGTAAAATCATAGATGTAACACACAAACACACAATCGAAAACGTGAATACGAGGAATTATCGATATATGTAAAATTAGTGGAGAAATAGACAGTGCTGACCAGTGCAGAGAGCTGAATCATTGCTGATTAGTTTTGTTTCTCCCCTAAAGCACTAAGTTTAACCCAAATACCCAAAAAAGTTACTTTAACTGCCCTTTTCATTATCAAAATTGTAAAATTTACATAATTTGTACTGATTTTGGTAACATCAGACCTAAGTGCTGATAATGAAATAATCTTTTTCAGCCCTATTGTCTTTTTTTCAAATTCTAGGCTGGCTTCAAGATGGTTTAACTATTTAAAATTACATGATCATTAACCAATCAACTGGCTTAAATAATTTATATCATATGCATGTCATTTTACTCTTGGGATACAATTAGACACATTTAATGTTTCTGTTTATTTATTTTTTTTTCAGCGTGATGCATCATTGGCTCGCCTCCTATTCAGTGCCCTCTTCAACGGAATATTTTGCAACATAGAGGAAGAAAAGACAGAGCGAGAAGCAGCTAAGCTGATCTCAGATATCAACAAGCATCTCAATGCTATGATGTCGTCATCTACACAGTTCTATCCACCATTTGTGAGCTGTATACAGGTATGCTAATTTGTTGATGTTGAAGTCTCCCATTAAATTAGCTCATCAAATCTGGAAAAAATGGAATGAAGTAGCTTAGTTGATATCGGATATAATGACATGAAGCAGCTAAGTTGATCTCAGATATCAACAAGCATCTCAATGCTATGATGCCATCTTCTACTTAGTTCTATCCACCCTTTGTGAGCTGTATAGAGGTGTGTTAATTTGTCAATGTTGAAGTCTCCCATTAAATAATCTTATCAAATCTATGAAATACAGAATGAAGTAGTAAAGTTGATATCAAATATGAACAAACATCTCTTCTACATAGTTCTATCCACCATTTGTTAGCTGTATACATGTATGTAAAAGTTAGAATTTCAGGCGGGCCAAATTATTACACTTTAGTCTATTCATGTGTGACATTCAAACACTCTAAAGTCTTATGTCTCTTTAGTTCATTTTGGGTTACATATTTCTTAAATTGTATATCAATTTGATCTATTCATGTGTGACATGTTTTATCATTCCAAAGTCTTGTGTCAATTTGGTTCTTTCTTGTGTGATATATTTAATCGTTCAGAAGTCTTGTGTGAATTTGGTTCTTTCTTGTGTGACATATTTCATCATTCTGAATCTGGTGTCAATTTGGTCCATTCTTGTGTGACATTTTTCATCATTCTGAAGACCTATGTCAATTTGGTCCATTCTTGTGTGATATATTTCATCATTCTGAAGTCTTGTGTCAATTTGGTTGTTTCTTGTGTGATATATTTCATCATTCTGAAGTCTTGTGTCAATTTGGTCCATTCTTGTTTGACATATTTCATCATTGTGAAGTCTGGTGTCAATTTGGTCCAATCTTGTCTGATATATTTCATCATTCTGAAGTCATCCGTCAATTTGGTCCATTCTTGTGTGACATTTTTCGTCATTGTAATCTAAATCAAGTTGGTCCATTCATGCGTGATATATTTCATCCTGTAGTCCTCTGCCAATTTGTCATTCTGAAGTCTTGCATCAATTTGGTCCATTCTAGTGTGGCATAAGTCATCAATCTGAATCCATCAATTTTTCCATTCCTATGAAGTTATGTGACGTAATATTGTCATCATTCTGAAGCCGTCCATCAATTTGATCCATTCTTGTGTGACATATTTCATCATTCTGAAGCCTTATGTCAATTTTGTTCATTCTTATGTGACATATATTATCATTCTGAAGTTTCATGTCAATTTGAAGTTCTGTGTCAATTTGGTTCCTTGTGTAACATATATCACCATTCTGAAATCTTGTGTCAATTTGGTCCATTCTTGTGTGACATATTTTATCATTCTGAAGTCTTGTGTCAATTTGGTCCATTCTTGTGTGATATATTTCATCATTCTGAAGTCTTATGTCAATTTGGTCCCTTGTGTGACCCGTCATATCGAAAGGTACCTTAAGGGTCCCATAATGAAAATTGATTTTTTGGTCTCATCTGAAAGATTTGACACATTTGATTTCAGACCTTGAAATTTGCAGCTTCCTCTCATTTTGTAAGAGGAGGTCTATGATGTGTTTTTTTAATCCTTTCCAAACTATATGTATTTTTTAGTAATATAGGCATGCATCTGATAGAATTATTGTTTTTGTTTGTGTATTGTTTTAAATGACAGGAAATCAGTTACAATCAGAGTAAGCAGCTGACCCTTGACCCTTCAGCCATCAGCACAGCAAGCTTGACAAGTCAGCAGCTTTTCCTGGGTAGGTTGTTTCTATAATATGTTGACCCTTGACCTATCAGCATTACACACTTAGCAAGTTAGCAAATATTCCTTGGTATTTAATTTCATTTTTAAAGAGGTAAAACCAAGTAAAATTTTAGTTGTTTCCAAACTCCTCCTTCCGTTTCAAAGCAAAGGGATACCCAACATATCGATATTATGTGTTTTGGTTTGGGAGAACTTAATTGCTGCATAAAAATAAGTAACCAGGGCCCATATTCAAACATTTGGTTATGACGTCACCAATTAAATCTGATAGAAAAAAAGCATAGACCATTAGGGCCATAGTCGGCCTTCAAACAACATTTTTGCTACCAAATATTTGGTCGTGACGTAACCAAATATTTGTGATCGAATTTAAAGTACAAACCAGTAACAAACATTTGAGGCAATGTACAGGGTGTCCCAGAAAGAATTAACTCCTACCTTTGGCGGGTCATAACTTTTACAAAATACAATGAAATCGAAAAATTTAACTTGAAATATAATGTACAGGTCATAGATTATCTAGTGTATGAAAATCACGTGATATGGCTCAATGGTTTTGATGATATGCTTGATTGCGTTACAAGTGGTGTAAAAGGCTTCTGTCCAAGTTTCAATATTGATGATCAGATATTTCCTTCAAAACTCAATTTAAACCTTAACTTTTATTTCTCAAAATAAAGAAATACGTAAAATATAAGATGTGGAATGTTCATTAATCACCTTATTATATTCAGGATCAATTGACGGGTACTAAACAGCATTCTAATTGTTAGCAATTATTAAAGAGAATACATATTTCAGGTATATGAAAGTGTGTGTTGGGGTTGAGTTGGGTGAAATGGGGTGTGTGTTTTATTTATTCATTTATTTTGAATTTTATACATTAAAATGTATTCAGTGAATCACCACGTACTTTTAGTACACTTGGAGGGATAAACATAGTATCTATAATAGGTAAATTGACTTATAAGAAGTGTTAACCATTGTCCTCCTGAGCTATTTATTGTAACACATCCTCCGAAGAGAGGGGGTGTTGCAACCCCCCCGAATAGTTTAGAACGGAATCCCTATGAACTTGGTTTTGCTATTAATAGATTGGTATGATCGTCCCCTATCCAACGACACTAAGAGCATAAAAATCGGCCAAGGCGTTGCGTAATTATGACGCCATAAACTACTTTCAGATTGGAAAATCAGGCAAAATTGCATTATGGCAAAACGGTCACTAAAAATCAAAATATTGCTATAAAACTTCTAAATAACAAATTTTCGTCGATTTTTTTTGGTAATTAAGAAGGGAAGTGATGATTATAACATGTCTTGTAAGTTTGAGTCTTATAGCATGTATATTTTTTTCAAAATGGCGGCTTAAAAAATTTCCGGGATATCCCCAACCCCCTTCCACTACACCCCAACTTTGACGGCCTACCCTTACCACACCTTAGGTGGTGCCCCTCTAGTTTTTTCATCAAAATGACCACAAAGGATGTAAAAGAGATTACCAAAATGCATTTGGCCGGTTTCTTTTGCGTTTTTATGAAGCGGGGGAAAACCTTAGACCCCCCTCCCTTCAAAATTGAAACTTAGACAGAAGCCTTTTACACCACTTGTAATGCAATCGAGCATATCATCAAAACCATTGAACCATATCACATGATTTTCATACACAAAGTAGTCTATGACCTGTATATTATATTTCAATTTAAATTTTGTGATTGCATTGTATTTTTTCAAAGTTATAACCCGTCAAAGCTAGGAGTTAATTCTTTCTGGGACACCCTGTATATGTGCAATTTAACATGAAAATTTCTTCTCAACTCAGTGTTGAAGTTATTTTATTTGAAGTCAATTCTCATTTTGACATCACGGCCAAATGTTTGGTAGCGAAAATTTTGCTTGAAGGCCGACTATGTTTTGACCCTAAGTCACCAAATATTTGCAATTCAACGATGTGCAATTTAGCACGAAATTTTATTTGGTCTCAACTCAGTGTTGAAGTTATTTCATTTGAAGTCAATTGTCATTTTGACATCACAACCAAAAGTTTGGTAGCAAAAATTTTGTTTGAAAGCCGACTATGTTTTGGCCTTATCAAACATTTGATGTTGGTTCAATGACTTTACCTTGATTCAATTCAACACATGTGGAACTGAGCGCAAAGTTAAATCTGTATTTGACTCAGTTTTGATATTATTTTATTTGGAGTCACACATCAGTTTGACATCATGATCAAATGTTTGATAGTGAAAAGTTTGTGTGAAGGTCGAGTATAGTAGACCTTTACACCAAATTTCCATAAAGGCTCATCAGGAGTGCGGCTGTTGCTCTGTACTGAGTAGCTCCTCCCCCTTGTAGTGATTAAAAAGTTATTGTAGTACAATTCATTAGCATAATTGCAGTCATTGGTCATCACGATCAAAATGAATTCAGTCAAATTATTCAGGATGTGTTGTTTGGGACTATACGCCGGGACAGTTGTGACGTCATAATTTATGCACAATGGCCAACACGTGCGTTTTGGACCCAAACAAATGATCGTGTCCACTAATCATACGTATTAACACAATAGGCACATGTAAACATACAATTCAGACTGATATTTCTCGGTTGGAAGACAAAAATAACGGCAGGGGTCCCGTCCTGG